>VRLP01001395.1:0-132062 GCA_009660295.1 Lophius piscatorius
ATCCACCTGCTGCATCTCAGTTGCTAGTGTCTGATTAAAGATGCAGATTTTCATCTTACTTTTGCAGATCATTATAAGATAAACTCTAAGTGAGCTTCATTACTCTCTCATGATGTAAATGTGGCATGACGTAAGGGCTCTACTAAAATCTGATGTTGAGGAAAGACATGTCTCCTTCCACGGAGATCACTGTGGCTAAGAAGGGGACATGTTTTGATTGCTTGTAGATTCCACTACATTTGGACACAACATCAAGATTAAAGCCAACAATTCATCTGAAAGAAAGGAAGAAAGAAAATAATTGCAAGAATGTCAAGTGGATTTACAACATCAAGTACACAAACCAAAAATTGACCGAACCTTTAAAACTGTAACATTAATAGAAACTATAATATTTAGTTTTGTAGAAAATAAAGATACTATATATACATTAAATATCTCAAAAACATAAAGGTAGCTTAACACGAGGCTTATATGAACTTTTTGAAATGACATAAAAACCAAGGAGGACCAAATAATAGAAAGAAATAACCCAAATAACAAAGGAGTATCTTAGAGAGTGAGGAGGAAAGAGGCTTGATAGGCAGCTCTGCAGAAGATTCACAGTTAGCCACAGCTAGGTCACAGTTGAGATTTCAATCTGCAGCGTTTAGTTCCAGCCTACAGATGGCCACACAAACCATTTTGGATCAAAACAACAGAACAACTGGATAAAGAAAAAAAAAACAACACTCAAAAACATTTCAAAAGAAGGGATATTTTCAAAGTTCTGATGGCATAGTTGAGACGAAACCGTCATTGAAACAACCCTTATTTGTTCCCCAGTGGTGAAAATTAAAAAGAGAGAGGTATTTTATGGGGTTCAGCAGGCCCAGACAACTTCAACAGTACAAAAGTTTTTCAGACAGCTTTACCCACAGCCAACACTGATCCCACAAGAAGATGACCAAAACCATACAAAGCAGTGACCTGATTTTATTCCCCACCAAGCATTATTAAATACACGAGGGGGAATAGCAGTCAATTACAGAAAATAGTTTCCATTACCACCTCTTACATTCTCACAGTAAAGTGCAGTTGAATCTTCATCGTCTCAGCTTACTATACATTTACAATCACAGCCAATGACAAAACTGGGGGGCATTTCAGCGCCAGGTTGATTGCCAAATCCATTTTAAGGCCTTTTTAGGCATGGAAAGTGTGAAACTTGAAAGTCTGAACCAGCTTAATAGATTTTGTTTTTTTTAAATATTCCGAGTCTTACTTCTTTCAACTTTTCTGGCTCACAACAACAAACCTACCGATGGCGGTGGCAGATGGATCATCAGCACGGGTCAAAAGCCTTTCAGCCTAATGAGTCTTCTTGTATTTTGTTTCATCAAAAGACAACAGACAAGAAAGACAAAGACGACAAGGAGAGGTTTGCGCTGATAGAATAAAAGTCTGGATTTATTTGTTTATCTGTACATTAAACAGGTGTACCTGAATGCAGACAGTTAGAAAACACAGAACAGGAATGCTAAGCGTCTAAGAGTTGCTCGCATAGCGGAGGTGTGGCCGGTTTAGCGAAGACATTTACACTCTCTATTGAATATACTCAGAGTATAACATCTTTAGATGTACGGTTTCCTCTGTGAGGCTGAAGTAGGGTGAGGGAGTGTTTACTGCAAAAGTCTGGAAATTGCTTTCACATTATAGTACCAACTGGGAATACCCCCTACAGTAAAACCCTGGAAATAGATAAAAATGTCCATATAATCACTATAATGCAGTTACAGCTATTAAGGGTTACCACCCAAGCAGCCCAGTATAGCTCTATTAAATTCAACTCCATGAAAGTGTAGAAATAGTTTAGTAGGGATTTGTCATGTCACCATTTTCCTCTTTGACTCTCAAGTCTGTCACATTCAAATATTCAAGCAGTCTACAGATATCTCCCTTTGGTTGGCACTCCACCCAACATCGATGTGGTACCAGGTGATTTCAGACCAACACCTGCATAGAAATTCTACTAAACCCTCTCTGGGTCATTCCCCTGGACCAGAGCAAAGCTTTAAATTGAACTATTAAGAAACAGTCCAAGCGAATGGCTTAAGTGCTTCCATGAAACCAAGTGCTGTGTATTTGAGCACACATTGCTCGCAGTAGAGTTGAGTTCCCCAGCACATCGAGTTCACAGGCATGTTCCAGATTTCTTTTTAAATTACATAATAACAAAAAAATTAAAACACAAACATTTATACATACTAACAGGAAAAGCCAAAACCACCCAAAACACACACCTTCACTTTGCTGCAATGGAAAGACTCCATTAGTGTCACTGCACTGGGTGAGAGAAAAGATAATGCACTATTTGTTCAGACACTGAATGATGCTGAACAACTTTAGCTCACATTACGTCAATAAAGAAGAAATTGCTACACTGAATTCAGATTTTTGACACACAATTACATTTGAATTGTTTAAGCAGCAATCAACCATAGTTTAAAGCAGTGCCAAAGTAAAAACAATAAATCCATAACTACTATAAAGTGTTTAGGAATGGCTGCAGACAATCTCTGAGGACCATAACAGTATGACGGAGCTGTAAAACTGACACCACCCACCATAAATCATTTGGCTGTTCACTTCTTATGAAACGGAAACTTTCTCCATGATAATTTGGCATGCAACAAGTTAATAACAAGTAGTACCATTTAAACGTATTAGTCATTTGAGCTTGATCTGATTGAGTGTATCGTGTATAGTTAAACCTGATCTAACCAGTAAAAATGCATAATTCTGAACAAATTAACATTGTTAGACAACATGTGTTAGAAGCAGATGCATCCATTGAAAACCAGCAAGTTCTGAGGTACTTCTGAAACTCACAGTTGTGGATAAAATCACTATCTACTATATTTGGATGTATAGCATATATGTTGATATAGTAATAGCAGGGTTATCCTTTTTCTAAATATTTTGGCTTAATATTTTATAAGCTGAGGGGATGCTAGCGGTTGACACACCTGAATAAAACATAGCTGAATGAGGATTAAAAACATAGAAAAACAGCACCGCTTGAGGTCCGATAGACAGATCAATTTTTGAACTGTTTGCTGGTAGCACCATCGACCAGTAGAAATCTCTGAATGCAATACGGAGACGGAAAACAACCACTGACCAACTGCACGACATAGCAAAGAGCGAAGATACTGTATATATATATTCAGAGATGGCCCCTCACTCAGACACCCCTTCAGAGCAGCATCTATAAGCAGGTAATAAACAGATTTCTCCTACGAATGATATTGTGTACTGAGGTGTTTTACAAGTTGTATAAGCTGTACTTGTTGGGAATAACCAGGTATACCGTTCCTATAGGTTTTTTTAATATACACATATAGTTTACAGTCACTGACAAACACCAGAGTAACAATGAGGTAGGACGGTGAAGTTAGATGAAGTAGAACTGTTTGTGGATTGTATACAAAGTTACTGATACTTTTAAGAAAAATATAAGCCTATCAAGATATTACTCTTGTTTTTTCCCCATTGGAAACAAGTGTGTAGTTGTATCTGACGCTCAAACAGTAATGTGTTTTCTGTGCACACCCAAACACACACACACACACACACACACGCGTGTGAAAACTGGAGCCATTTCTCTTGTTCCATTCACTGAATCTGGGACTGATCTCTCTTTTTCCAATCAAACTGTCAAAAAGCAACATGAAGCTCCCTCACGTCTGAGACTTTGACATGGTGTTCACGACATCAGCCAGAAACACCAAGCAAAGAGGAGGGCAGGGTTTGCCACTATCGGGAAACTCTGGCATTTTTTTAAATATCTATTCCATATGAATGTCAGGAGAGTAAGGATCTAGAGGAGGTGGCATAGGAGGAGTGTTGCAGAGTAAGTCAGGGCACATGTCGCCCCTATTGCTGAGTGACTGTAAGAGTACTGAAAAGTCTGGAGTTGTGTTGCAGAGCAAAAACTAGCCTACATCCTCATACAAACAGCTCCACCACGTTATATAATATGCTGCTAAAACACACACGGCAAAAGTCTTAAAGATTGATATTGATAGAGATTGGTCTTGCTGTTACAGATAAAGCCAAATCTGGGTTAAAGACATACAGTACTTTCATCCCCAAAACATTGTTGAAGTTAAAGGATTAGTCTTCATTGCAATCCGGGAAACCAGCCTTTGCAAACAAGTTAACATTTTGGATAATGCAATAATAGCTCTGTTTTTATCTTAAAGCATTGTTTTAACCAGACTCTGTTTTGGCATCAAGCAGTAAAGAAACAAACACAATACACAACCAACAATGTGTCATCATTTCAGCATGTTTGCTTTGCACAGCAGAAATCTCTCTTTTAAGTCGCATGTATTTTTGAATACATGAGCGCACACGTAAACCTTTCTTTGTACAGAACAAGTAATATTAGGGATATAAAAAAATGGATATTATAAAGAAAAAATCTAACATCAATTATATGTCACCATTGTGTTAGTTCTAGATTCAATAAGCTCTATAGCCTTGAAACGGGCCATTTTTTGTGCAAACCTTACGGATTCCTCCAAGGGTATTGCCCCCTTCTTTTGCTTGATTCCAGCCTACAATACTTTGGCTTACAAATGCCAGTCATTTGTAAAAACACACAAATATCTTATTATAAGTCGTATCACTAGCATCTTCACATATTGTTCACTTGGGTAAATATCTTTGTTTTTGGATTGTAAGATAACAAGGGTTGTCGATTTCGGCTTGTCAATTTGTCAGGTAAGCTGTCTATTGTTCAGGAGGCCATAATGGAGCTATGGAATCCAGGAATGTGGTTCTATAAGCACCCAAAATAAATCTATACATTCACATATTCTCAAGTAGTAGGTGTACTACTTCCAAGTAGTTTAAATGTCATATCTACCAAGCTTGTTTTGGAGCATCGGCATGTCAAGAGCATATCTGACAGACAAAACAAGGTCTATTCCATCAGTCATCCTTACCCAAAAACAACAAAAAAGGTCTAAGGTGCTTCAACGATAATACAATGATTTTTAGGCCTTGATCTATGTGGATTTTTTTTTTTTAAAGGGGAAAATACCACACTACATTTCTTTAGGATTGAAGAAATTGCCCAGAAGCTTAAAGTGCATTTCAATGTTGATGATTTGTGTCGATCCACCTGCTGCATCTCAGTTGCTAGTGTCTGATTAAAGATGCAGATTTTCATCTTACTTTTGCAGATCATTATAAGATAAACTCTAAGTGAGCTTCATTACTCTCTCATGATGTAAATGTGGCATGACGTAAGGGCTCTACTAAAATCTGATGTTGAGGAAAGACATGTCTCCTTCCACGGAGATCACTGTGGCTAAGAAGGGGACATGTTTTGATTGCTTGTAGATTCCACTACATTTGGACACAACATCAAGATTAAAGCCAACAATTCATCTGAAAGAAAGGAAGAAAGAAAATAATTGCAAGAATGTCAAGTGGATTTACAACATCAAGTACACAAACCAAAAATTGACCGAACCTTTAAAACTGTAACATTAATAGAAACTATAATATTTAGTTTTGTAGAAAATAAAGATACTATATATACATTAAATATCTCAAAAACATAAAGGTAGCTTAACACGAGGCTTATATGAACTTTTTGAAATGACATAAAAACCAAGGAGGACCAAATAATAGAAAGAAATAACCCAAATAACAAAGGAGTATCTTAGAGAGTGAGGAGGAAAGAGGCTTGATAGGCAGCTCTGCAGAAGATTCACAGTTAGCCACAGCTAGGTCACAGTTGAGATTTCAATCTGCAGCGTTTAGTTCCAGCCTACAGATGGCCACACAAACCATTTTGGATCAAAACAACAGAACAACTGGATAAAGAAAAAAAAAACAACACTCAAAAACATTTCAAAAGAAGGGATATTTTCAAAGTTCTGATGGCATAGTTGAGACGAAACCGTCATTGAAACAACCCTTATTTGTTCCCCAGTGGTGAAAATTAAAAAGAGAGAGGTATTTTATGGGGTTCAGCAGGCCCAGACAACTTCAACAGTACAAAAGTTTTTCAGACAGCTTTACCCACAGCCAACACTGATCCCACAAGAAGATGACCAAAACCATACAAAGCAGTGACCTGATTTTATTCCCCACCAAGCATTATTAAATACACGAGGGGGAATAGCAGTCAATTACAGAAAATAGTTTCCATTACCACCTCTTACATTCTCACAGTAAAGTGCAGTTGAATCTTCATCGTCTCAGCTTACTATACATTTACAATCACAGCCAATGACAAAACTGGGGGGCATTTCAGCGCCAGGTTGATTGCCAAATCCATTTTAAGGCCTTTTTAGACATAGACATGCCCGTACCACTTCTACTCATTAAACACTCAAATTGTCTAAAAGTGAAATGTTTAATAAAAATAGTGTCAAACTGTCAGAAGAGTCAACATAACAAAGAAAACCAGCAGTCCAAAATCTTTACATTTAAGTCATAATTCACATTTAACTTCTGTAAGTTCTGTTTTTAGCAATATGATGTGTTTGGCCTAAAGTTAAAAGGGGAGAAATAATCTTTCGGGGCAGAACCTTTGTTGCACAATGCAATATGGCTGTCACCAATTAAGACGTGTGAATCTGAGACGATGATTGTCCCGTCCTATGCAGCAAATACCGACGCAAACAATCAGCAGTTTTAGCAGCCGCCAAAATATCCTAGAGTTCAAATGACCTAATGCAAACAAGCATCATCATCTTCATAGCATCAGAAGAATTTATCCCGGGAAATACCTTGCACTTTTTAAAAGTTTAAGGAAAATTATGTTCTGACACAGAACAATAAATCAATTTAATAAACACATCTAATCTCTCTCCCTTTGACACAAGTGCACACATGTCAATAAAACACGTCTCGTACCGATCCCACGGTAAAGCTTAGAAAAACACTCATACCTGCTCATATCAAACTAGTTCACACATGATTTCCTGATCACTGGTGGGTAAAGCTGTCTTCTGGCCAATGAGGAAACTGGGCGCTGAGGAAGGGGCCATTTGCTCTAGAGAGCTGGGAAGGGGTCATATTGTTTTACATGATAACGAATCAAATATGTCAAAGGAAAACAACTACTCCTGAACCTGTGACAAACATCCCGCAAACACCCATATCAAGTCCCCTCGATATCCTGCGGCCCACGGGGAGTTGGGCAGTAGAAGGCGCTGGTGTGACAACAGCTGACCACTACATGCCATCATAGGTGAAATTCCCCATCTTGACTGTCTGTCTGATGAGCAGCTTGGACTCCCGCCGCTCCTCGTTCTTGATGGACTTGTTGATGTCCATTATCTTTTCACAAATATATTTGTTCACCTTTGACAATCGCTGCGTAATCTCTGCACTGTCGGCTGTCTCCTGAGACACTCTGTCGTAGAGACACTCTGGGGAAGGAGCGAGTGTGCAGTCAGACTACAATTAAGTAATAAGAAAATAGCAGATCTCATATTTGTCTGGTGGGTTAAAATATATTTCAGAGATTCAAAGGCTGTAGAAAATAAAAAATACATTTTTGTATACCAGATGGTTTCCAACTTGTATCATCTTAATACAGACCAATCAGAAAAAGGATTAATTTCTTTACAGGATTAAACTTGGACTATCTTACCTCTGACAATTTTCAGTTTGCTGGGCGACAGTGGAGGCTTGGGCAAGGCATCTTTCTTCTTTTTTGTTGCCACTCCAGTAACACTACGGTTCTTGAGGGTTTCTGTGCCCCAAATCATTACAGCCAGATTCTTTGTAAACTTGGAGTCACCCTGCGTACGCTGCAGCTGATGCCACTTCTCCTCCTCCACCCAGATGCCACCACCAAGATGTACCTGCAGGGAGGGCAAGCATGAAGGAGAGGATCATCTTCAGTATGCTGTAGATACTATTACCATAACTATTTGAAAGTGTCATGTGCATTGCCAACTTAAATAGTGTGGATCTGATCTGATCAGCTCAAAAAGAGTGAGCATCTAGACCCTTATGAGCTCTGCTCTGTATTGGAGAGTGTTCCCTACTCCAACCTCATTCATTGATGCAGGGATTCCAAACAGTGCTAACTGTAGATGGGCTGTCTGAGCAATGCACTGGGAACATACGTTTAAAACAAACGCTATTATAATTTCAAGTTCCTCCTCAAGAAGTGGTGTTTATAAAAACAAAATGATTGAATTGAGTCCTTGAATATTTAGACTCATGCAAAAACAATCCCCTGTAATAACCACTCAGGATAGTAATGTGTGTCAAGAAACCTTTCCTCGGACTGTTTTGTTTGCTGTGTCAGGATATTTCTGGGCATCAATATTTGGATACTGGCTTTGCAGACCCCGTCATGCAAGCTGGGAGTGAAGGAATACAAAGAAGTTTTTTTGGAAAATGTCGAGCATAGAGTCAAAATGTTGAGAATAAAATCCAAATGTTGAGAATAAACTTGACATTTCAACATTAAAGTCAACCTTTTAAGACTATATCAGAAGAGGTGGCTTAATTTGTGCAAACTGAAATAGCTGGTAATGGACAAATGGAAGAATGTCGATGGTTCGGAGAGGATATGCTGCATCAACATACACAATAATCAATTGATCAAGTTGTTTGGTACTGAGGGTCCGTTGCGGTAATGCCTGGTGTAATACCTGAGATACAGGTATTACCGCAACAAAGATGGTAACGTGCTGTGGCATATGGATTCATATGACAAGCTTAAGCAATACGACATTGCCATTAATGGTTGTATTGATCGTCACAAAGTTGTGTGGATAAATGCCTACAAAACAAACAACAACCCCAAAGTAATAACAGACTACTCCATCACATCTGTTGCACGCTTGGGAGGATAACCGGAGTAAAACAAAAGTAAAACTAAACAAAATAATTCCTGATTTAGTTTGACTTTATTTCCGACATTTTAACTTTATTCCCGAAAGGAAATATGAATCAAATCTTCCTCCTATCATTTACCCTTATGCCTGGCCCTAATACTCCTTCGTATTGCAAGCATGCATCCCGGAAGAATATATAAAAATGGTGGAAACTGGTAAAAATAACACAAATGTAGCAAACAAAAACACTAAGCAGCCAAAGCTTTCTTCCACTGGCCAGCATTGGGTTCTGTTCTGATGTCATTGGAGGAGGAGAAGTCTTTTAACATTACCTTTACAAACCTTTAAAGAAAAATTCTAGCCCTAAATCTCTTTAAAAAATGTAATAATAAACAAACAAATGAATATTTTGCTGATTCTGCTGGCCACCCACTTAATGCTTGAAGCGGTGTAAAAACCTCTATATCTATAGGGACAAGGGAAGTTACAGCTTTTCTAGAGACATCTTAACCAGCTCCTGCTTATACCACTTTACAAATCCCAAGAGGCCCCACTTTCCCCGACAAGGATATATACATAAGCCCAGGCCACTGGCTGCTTATAGCCTGGATTACTTCCACTATGAATTTAGCCTTTAGCTTCCTGCATACTGTCACCTCATGTTGCATAAACCTGCACCAAATACTCCACCGGTTGCCATGTCCGGCCGACTGCCCTGGTCTTCTTTGGCCAGCTGATACAGCAGGGGTTTATATTTGGCCCTCATTTTTCTTCTCTCCCCTCTTATCACTGCAAAGTCTTTAGGCGAGCATCCAAAAGGCTTTCCAGTGCACCTAATGTGCTTTAGGCCACCGGCCAGCAAAAAAGCTTTTTACTGCCCTCAAGTTAGACATGACTATTTTCATCCCACCTCCTCAATGCCCTCGTTTATCTCTCTCCCTTCATATTTTATTTCCACTGCCCCCCCTCTCTCTTTCTCACCCTGGCTAACCTGTCAGTCACTTTAAATTCCTCTTGTGCAAATAATTAATATGGGGTCCCTGATGTAGGAGAGTTCTAATTTGCAAGTGTTCTTCACGGTTGAAGTGGCTGCAGGCCCCTGAGCTTGTAGTACCAATTCCCCCCCTGTCATCAGAGACAGGACTCTGGTTGAGTTACAGCGGTGAGTAAAGAACCCTAACAGGGCAATAAACAGGAGGAATAATAGCAGGAATAATAATAATCTTCTCAACCTTGTTTACCTGCTCAGTGCGGGCAGCCAGTGGGAAAGGAATTAACAAATAGCTTCCTGGTTCATGGGTATAACAAGAAAATTCATCATTTCCTACTTAAATGGGCTACTCCCCACCGTCAGCCCCAGGCTAAGAGCAGGGATACAGAAGGGGGGAATGGAGGATTCAGAAGTATTAATGGGTGAGAATGGTTATTGGGATATTGTGTGAGTGACAATTTAAAGTCCCTGTTTGTAATGTGATACTTAACCATTCAAAGTAAGTCTTTCAAAGCATGTACTTCTACTGCAGACTTAGCTTGAACATTAAAACTTGTCAGTCAGTTGTTGAGTAATACCAGCTTTCCGTCCTGTGTTTTTTTCAATTTTAGGGGGAGGGAGCACTGTTTGTTTGCATTTGGATGAGCAATTCTGCTTTGACAAATAAATGCTAAAAACCAAAAGAAAACAGATAACAGAGAACATCACACACACTGAACAGGCAACACATATTTTGCTTAATAAGGGCAAAACAATTAAAACGGTGCAAATCATTCGCCTGCCAGAGTGAATGATTTAGGAAAGCCCCATCATCGTCTATGACGTACCTTCCCATCGTTGCAGGTGTATACTGTTCTTGGTGAGGGCGAGTAGCTGGAACTGGTATTGGCTTCTTCTCTGCATGTCTCTTGGGCCTCAACAATGGGTTCAACCACTTCAGCCTTGATTGTCTGAGTGCCATTGTCATGCATAGGCTCTGGAAATACAGAGGAAAGATTTGACATTTCGGAGAAATATGCCGGAATTCTACATTTGTATGATTGAAAAATGGTAAAAGGTAACACATTAACCGCTAGTGAACGTATAAAAAAACCAAAGATGGTGACACTTAAACAAAACGTGACAAAAAGGTAATTGTAAAAAGTCAACTGCACTTTAATTCCTCATCCTGACAGTCTCTTGTGGGATTCCGCCTTGGACAGAAAAGACCAGTGCCCATTTTCTTGTTTGCTCACTTTGGCATAGGATTAACTGTGCTTCAAGAATTTAAGAATTTTAGCCCAATATCCAAGCTAGCATGGTAGCCGGCCATGATAAGGTCTAATGTAGCCTGGATGAATGAGCATCTCCAAAGACATGCCACTTTAGAATAACATAACATTCCAAATTGGGTTGTCAGTGTGAGAGTTGACAAACATAACCGCTGCAACTTTTCACTTTATACAATTCGGTGATGAAAAATAATGTTTCATATTATGCCTTCAACCTTTGCTAAAGTGTAACTTTGCCAATCTTTTAGATGACAATGATAGGGTTAATTATAGGCGTTTCTTTTTTCGGCATTATGTTAAAGGTTTTGCAGTCCAAATAAAAGCATCTCTGGCCAGCGATTCACCAATTGGTGACCCCTGATCTAGACTAAAAGGACAAGTTTTTTTCAAGGGCCTTTAACTAAAACACTTCACAATTATTGTTGGCATATTCCAGCTGCTACTTACTATCTTTTTACCGACTTAATTGTGCATGTCCTCTATAAGTGCTCTTAAAAATGAATAGACTATCTTCGGGTCCAAGAGGGAAAAATAAGGGGATTGCGTCGGCAAACAGTAAACACTATGATCAAAATGTCTTTTTACACCCTCCTGACACAGATATTCACAGGCGTCCAAAGAATACTTTTTTTAAGACAAAAACAATTTGTGCCTCTGTGTATTTTACTACTATACTGATACTAAATCTTAATAATAAATAATTTTGTAGACTTGTGTTTAATGGCTAATTAAGTTAAAAGTTACTAAAGATTACTATTGAAAATATTTGCAATAATGGTCGTTGGTAGGTAGTGTGTTGAGGTTCATGCATGTGGTGCCTCACCACTGCCCAATCTCATGAGAAGCACATCTTGCAGCCTCCTGTTGAAGTCTCTCAGTTCTTTGACTTCTGTCAGTAAGCTGCCATATTCCTTTAGCTTCTTGGCTTGCTGTACCAGTTGCCTGCGAGTTCGCTCCAGCTCCTGTTGCAGCCTCCGCATCTCCTCCTCTTGTTGCCTGTAACTATGAACAAGCTCCTCATACAGGACTCTAGGGACCACAGCTGCAGGTACCCCAGACATACAATCTGTGTCCACCTCTGAATATTGTTGTTGGTACTGGTGATGATGCTGCTGATGCTCTGACTCCATGTCTTCATCCTCATCATCTGCATCATCTCCTTCCTCAGCCAGCCGGTCATCATCCAGGTCCTCTTCGCCATCAATACAGGAGCTGGCTGCATTTCTCTCCAGGCGAGCCACTACTGCTGCCAGACTCTTAGAAGGGTTGGAAAGGGGGCGTCCGTGGTCCTGAGACATGGCCTGATCGAAATAAAAAGTGTCAATTTAGAGAACAGAACTTGAACTGAAACAAGTACATAGTTGATAATATGAATACAACAAAAATGAGACATGTATACGGAGGCAGATAACTCTTTTCAAACTCCCACACAATCTCTGTGCTACATCAGTACCTAAGTACACTTACAATGTTATTAGATTCCAATCAACGCTTCAGAGACAGAATCTTTAAAAATGACACCAAAGTTGTCAAGGAAAACATTAAACCATTGAGTTTTTGAATAAGCGTTTGCAAATGGGTACAGCTATCAGAGTTCAAGATCTCTGCTTTAAATCGCAAACACTCAGAAGAAGCAAGGCTATTTTAAACCTAAATTTTTCCACAATTGAAACAATGGAGTCTTTGATTCCCATCCACAATAGAGAGACAGCAAACTGTTTTGACTGTGTTGATCTCAATATAGGACCAATCATCAACCTAAAGTCATACGACAGACGGACGGCGGAGACTTTGTTTTGACTGTTTGGAACTCAACAGGATCTGGGAGGAGAGGAGTCACTGAGTTCTTTGATGAGCCGCTCAGAGGATTTGTCTGTCAAAGGGCAGCTGTCCAGAGTGCTGAATTTGTGTTAATCCAGCATATGGTAAAAATAGCATGGGGGATTTGGGGTGTGAGTGAAGTTTATGAAAAAGTGACAAGCCACCATCAATAGGTGTATCTAAAAGATAAGACTATTGATAGGCATGCATCAGCACAAGACATGCAGTCACTCTATGTATAATAACATAGTGTGTATATATCAGCTACAGTACTAGATTGTCATTTATCTGGGATACTTAATTGCAGTACTTTATTTTGCAATGAAAAAATATTGAAAGAATTTCACACCTGCATCGATAAATTTAATTTGTTAAAGTAAAATAACTTAAATTGAAACTTATCTGAATTATGAATAAATAAGGATCATTTTTGCTGTATTTCATGATGCTGGTAATAGTAAGTATGAACAGTTCATTTCTAGTGCTGCTCATATAAATGTATAAACTGCTTAAAATAACTCTACTGTTTACTGTAGATGAGCCTACCTTTTTATGCCTGAGGGGCGTTCTGTCCTTTCCAAAATTGATCTCAATAGAGTTTCCTGAATTCTTGAAGGACATCTTGGGAATTTTCATCTTCTTTTGCATTATACTGTCTTCAACTTCCACTACTGTATCTGTTGAGTGCAGAAAGAGCACAGAGAAGCACATCAAGTTCCATAAAGTTAGACACATTTTTATGCAGACTGTAAGGTACTCAATTATCCTTTCATCAATATGTCAAACCTAGGGCGTTTTGCCTCTGCTTTTAGATAGATCAAACTAACTTCCACACGTTTGTCCGAGCACTAAAACTCGTCTTACCTGCAACACAAATGATCACGGCTACACTGGATCAGATCTTACATCCAAGAAATCTCCTATTCTCGTGTATTAATGATTCCCCTTAGCTCATTGAAGATGAATCGAGGAACAAAACACAACCACAAGGAAATATAGTTATATATACACATAGAGTATATTCTTAATCTTGCAAACATCTACACATTAACGTGATGCGCCACTCTAAAAAACAGCCTTAACAATCACATATTGGTGATGGAGAGGCTGCTAATGTTCTCTGATGTTTGCATTCGTCTCTGTGACATCTTGCAGCACAGTCAACCATTTAAACCATCAACTAAGCCTGGTAAAAATCTAACAGCAACCTCCAAAGCTCTCGGACTAGCGTGTCGGTTCATAAACAACCCTTGATAAAAATGTGACAGGCTGTCACGTTTGTCAAATGCATCGACAGCACTGCGCTTCACTGCTAGCATGCTAACAACAAGCTAGCAAGCGTTAGCTACAAGTTGGAAACAGTGCCAGGTATTTAGCGAGAAAATCAGCGGCACTCTACTAAATACTAAACCGTTTACTTCTGGAAACATCACTCGGGGTATGACAATACAGTAACGCAAAGATGACAAGGCATGACAACATACTAAACCTATCTTAGCATCTCGAACTAGCATAGCATGTCTAGCTAGCTGAAGTCGGGGACACTAGCAGTGTCAGACTCCAGCTGTTCACGTTCTGACACGTCGGACGAAGACACTTGCGTTTACACATTCCCAAGTTTTTGCGGACGCTGCTCCGTCAAAGAGGGTAAAACTTGCCGTAAAAAAAGAAAAAGCATATATGCTGTGAGGACAACTTACCTGCAAGGGCAAGGATCTTTGCTTGGCACGGCTGGCCTGCACTGCCATTCTCCTCAGCTCTGTGAACCAGATACACCTTCTGATGAACAAAATCAGTTTTGTGCAGAGGTCTGAAATCTTCCACGTTTGACACGGGCAATGCGTAGCACATATCATCTTCAAAGAATCGAACCAAAGCATACATTATTTTTCTAGTCTTTGGTCAAGCACTTTGGATATGGTTGACAATTTTTCCTCACAAAGTATTAAAAAAAAAGAAGTAAATATACATATATATATATATCTATATTTATATAGATACATATATATGTATATACACACACATGACAATCTCCGCTCTACTACTCCTGTCTGGTCCACATCACGCAAGGCTTGACTAATCAATGATGTATTAATACAAACACAATGATTTACTTATTTGTGACAAAAGCACAACACAATCAAAATGTTACCTTGTATCTACAGTGTAATTTTAATATCACAAATATTTATTATCTGTAAAGAACAATATTCACATTTTTTTCTTATGCGAATGGAAAGTGTAAGCACAGGGATTTGTTGATGCTGTATGACATACACTGTATGTGATTTACAAATCACATAAAAAATACAGTGTATATGATTTGTAAATCACAAATATACATGTAAATCAATCTGACCTAACCAATACAAACATTAACAACTACGACTTACGACTGACAGCTGAAGACAGAAAAACATTGATTAACAATTAGACTGGCAACTACCAGTGAATGGAGTATATTAAGCGACAAGTGAACATTTTTGTCCTTGAAGTTAAGAGGTTGGAAGCAGTATAAATGGGCAAGCTTAAGGATCTGAAAAACTTAGACAAAGCCCAAATTTTGATCGCTCGATGTCTGGGCCTGTGGATCTCCAGTGCATGTTGTGTTGGGTGTTGCCAGCCTGCAGTGGTTAGTAGCCTACCTACCAAATTGGTATAAGGAACGACAAACGACGAAGTCACGACGGGGTCATGTGGTCTCTGTACAGATAGGGTTAGCCATTGATATCTGATCCCACAGAAGAGCTACTGTAGAACAAACTGTTGATAAATGTTCATGCTGGTTCTGACAAAGAGGTGTCAGAACACAAATTGTGTTCCTGAACTGTTTTGGCAGCCAAAGAGGAATTTATGTAATCTTAGGCAGGTGGTCTTTATGTTATGGCTCATTTGTATATATGCTATGGTATTAGAAATTGTTTTAGGTGATTAGGCAGTGTTTTCCTGTAATCCTGGATCATCACGCTGATCTATTTAGACACGATCAGTCTGTCCTCTCAAAGAATAGAGTCAGCGAACAGTTGTTAGGAAAAGCTGCAACAATGATTACCCATCTGGTCAGATTTCACTGGTCTCTGTGTGCTTTCATGTGCTTCCTGGTGTATGCTTCTCATCTGTTTCTGGTATCATAACAGAAAGATTAAGAGTGGTTGACAGAAATGCACTTTTGGTTATTGTAAGACAGCCAGGTGGTTATACAACAGGATGGATTTCTCACAGTTGTTACTCTAATGGAGAGCACACCACTCGATAAATGACACTAACAATTCCGTTCTGCTTCGGCTGCTGTAATTGAAAATTAACTGATGCAGAACTATATGGAGCCCCCTTTCTTCTCTGATATTTTGTTTCATGGTTTCAGGCATTTAGTTTGTTATGATTAGGATTGTTTTTCAAATTCCAACTTCCCCATGATGTTTGTTCACTGTGCTGTGTGACCGATCTCAGCGTCTAATATTTGTCTACAAGAGAATGTGAAAACAAACAAATGATGGGAATAAATCTCAGAACACCTTTACAGTTATTTCAGTGTCTGGAGTAAAATGTTTAGATGTTTTATAGCCCATACTATTGTGTTTATTAGGGAGGTAAGCCTGTTTCAATTTTTCTAAAGAATCACTAACTTAACTTTTAATCTCCTTTTATCCTTATTTTTAAAAGTTGAACATCTATCCATTGAGTGCGACCCCTCCCGCCCCCATTTCCCATCTCTCCCCTCTGCTCTGCTTATGACGCAACTGCCCGATATAAGCATTGCTACCTGCTCTTTAAAGCACCATCACCACCCCAGCATCCTCCTAGAGGCTCCGACGGGGGGGTTAAGATATTTGCTCATCACTTGCCAAACTCTTGCTGTAAATATATCTGCGGGGAGTGATGAGGTCAGAGCATACACTCCAAACGACATGATTTGCCACAGTAATAAAGAAAGACAAAGAGTTTATGAATATACACCAAAGTCGGAAATCTATCTGAGGGCAAAGTAAAAAATGTGGACTTCTGCGTGTGAAATTATTCATTTTCTAAAAACATCCCACTGAACATACCATTGTAAAGGTTTCTGCAATATCTCATGAAAATAAAGGATGTAAATAACTTGATACATTTCTTGCATACCATTGCCTGTACTGTCATCCCATTATTCCCGAAAGCAAAATTTGCAGAGCTTAAAGTGATGTAATTGCTATCACACATTCATAACCCTATGATATTGTTTGTTAATAAAAAGGTCTTTATATAGTACCGTGCATCCTTTCTATGAGAACATCTGCTATCTGACAAACATGCCCCTATTAGTTACTATTTTTTGTCTTATTTGTTTTCCTTCTATGCAAAGCGTCCTTGGGCCTCATAAAAGTCGCTATATAAATCTAAGTTATAATAATAATAATTATTATTATTATTAACACTTTATGTACCAAAAGTCTCCAAACATAACCGTTGTACTCTTTCTCACTATAATTATGTCATGGTCTGCTGATCCATTGCGCTACTCAACACTCTTACATGCACGATTTTCTATATGAGCTCGGTCACTGCATCATCAATCCGACAATATGCGGATCAAATTGACATGCGTATATTCAATTAAGGACAGTTCAAAGACAATATATTTAAACTATAAGCTGTTGTATTAAAAAAACAAACAATTGTTTTAAGGATTTCACTACATGGCCTATTTCTACATGGTTGTCAATAGCATATGCATATTTAATAGCAAGTGATGTTTGTAACTTGCATGAAAAAAACAAAAAAAACATAACAACAACATCCAAAAACACTATCAATTTATCTGGGATGAAGCTCACATGATTTCACCATTTGCACAATATGGAATAGTGCGCTGTGTTAAGTAGTCCACATTTCACACAGTTTTTGGAACTTTTGGTTGTTTTTGTCCGGGCTGCACTGCAAAATGTTTCTCACATTCAAAATGTGGGTTACAAGATAAAGCTCAAAATACGACAACCAAGACAGAATTCCATCTCAGGTCAACTACGAAGGAACTCAGTAGCATGTATACCTCAGCAAAATCCAAACAAGCCTGGACATGGCTCATCAGTTTGCCAAAACCATGATTCATGGAAGTCCAGGAAAAAACAAAAAACAAACAGCGACCCCAAAAAACAAAATAATTAGAACAGCATCAAGTGGATGGAATGCCTCTGTAAAGGCAGAATAGTCCGACATGTCTGTTTAGCTTCCTTAGAATTGGTTCAATAAGTTTTGCCTAATTTGGCAATATATGGAGAAATGCAATGACTTGCAATGTTGGAGAAAAAAAAAATGCAACTCACCCTTTTATTCAGATTCCCTATGCTGCCGCCACAATATAAACTGCTAAAAACAGTTTAAGGAAATACTTAAATCACAGATCTGACCTCTATGAAAAAAATATTCTGTAATTTGCTGAGAACAAAAATGAAGTCAGAATGGTTGATGGAAACCAAAACCTTGAACTGACTGAGAGCAGGATTTTATACCACATCCAAAATAGAATGGAAAACAGAATCGACAGGCTGATCCAACGTGTGTGAATTTAATGACAAAAACTCATAATGTAGCTCAGTAGTGTGTTTGGCCCCCACGGGAAAAAGAAGGACAAGGATTTTCAGCTGGTCCTCCTGCCTTACCAATGTAAACTTTGTAGACCCTTGTTGGAAGGATATTCGTTGATATTTATTCGCAGCTTGGAAATGATCTGACTTCAAACACCTCAAACAGATATACATATGGCTAGAAACTGACACATTTCAATCAATGCATGTTGCATTGTACCTAGTACAATAAAGTAATTTATACTTCAGTATTGGAACGATTTATCTCTGGTAGATTTACCCACAGACTCATTGGGGCGCCAAATACATGATGCATCCTAATACTACTACTAATAATAATACATTTAATTTATAATAATAATAATAATAATACATTTAATTTATAATGCACTTTACATTTGGATCAAATCTCAAAGTGCTAAAAATACTGATGAGATACCACTGCTGGTGTTGGGTTAGTACAGATCTCAGGAGTAGAGTGGTGTCATACCACATGAGACTGCAGCTGGACCTCTCTCCAGTTCACACATGGTGCTTAAAAACCTCAATCATAACTGTTAAAAGCTATGTGTCCATTGTTGTGAGATAATCTTAAAAACCATTATGGGAATTAAAAGCACAGCTGCTATTTATTTAATAAATCCTATCAGCTCATGTTACAAATAGTTAGCCAAGCACACAAGATCCCTTGCATTAACTATTGGCATGCTAATTACCAAAAGATACAGTGATGCATTAAAGCCGACTCGAATAACTCGAGATAATATTTTTTGTATGTTTTACCTCTCAGGGTATTTTATTGGGTAAAGGCTCAGGTCAGGACAGAAGCCAGACATCATGTCCTGCCTATTAGCTTCAAACTGCCAGGCTCATCTATCTTTATTGGTCATCCATTAGCCTGCATTAAAGGGAGACATGGGATAATCACAGTAATGATGCTGATGATGGAATTAGACTCTAGGTACACACGTCATCATTGCAGTGTTGCACCAGGAATCCTAAAGATTTCCCAGTGACCCAAAGATAAATGGATAAATGAATGACTTCTTTTCGCTCCTGAGTGTGTGTAAATATGTGTGACAAATATACAGAGAGAAATAAACACTTCACCACACATAGACAACCAATCAAGCGGCTGAACTTGTGCCCATCTGTAGGATGGACAGATGCTGGTACAGGTGTGTGTTATGATGGTCGGGAGGGGAGAGCAGCAGCCTGAGCAGACAACAGGCCCCGCAAAATGATGATGCCAGACATTTGACAGCCAGGATGAAGGGGATCATTAACCTAACTTTCAGGAATTATGCTTTGTGATCAGGAAAGCACGACCAAAATGAATCTAGGGGCGTCTGACTCCAAGATGGCAGATTCAGAGAAGCGTGATTATGGGAAACGTGCTCCTGCGATCAATCATAAGTGCTTATAGTCCGAGGTAAAAAGCATTTTCATATTTTGGTTTGAGGCATCTCACCAGTATTTCTCTTATTTTGTGTTTATTAATTAGCTCTGAATGAATTACTTATCAAGCATGACGAAGTCATTCAACAATTCAAAGAGTGATAGTCCATGAAATGAACAGCAAAGCTTCATACAAGCACATCAGTTACCAATACTGCAGGGCCTGAAAACCTCCGACTGAAAGAGACAGCCAGGATTAAGAAAGAGGGACATTGAGTACATTCTCACACAAACACACACACATAGAGGTTAACCTTATGGTGAACAAATCCTTCATTAGGATGTTTTTCAGAATAGTACATATTTTGAACCGCCCAAAAGGCATTCTTCTTCTTCTCGAGAAGCAAAATGGCCCCCAGAGATACACTGATCATATGTCAGAGTCAGTCAATTTAGTTCATTAAGACTGCTCCACCCACTTCTGTGGTCCTGTATTGATCTCGACAGTGTCACCAGACTGTTATTCTTCGATAACTAGATGCGGAACTCAAAAACTATAATTCATACGGTTTTAATAGTGAGTCAAACATCAGACAACAGGGAAAAAACAAGCAAAAGTTCTATATGAAAGCCCAATGATCGCCCCATCTTTGTTAGAGCAGAGGATCATCTGTCTCTCTGGCCTTTCTGCGTCACCAACAAAAGTCAGAATAGACACAAGAAATCCTGAAGGTATCAAGACAGTCGCTGGGTTTCAGAGAGAATTTTTCTTATTCCTCTAATGCCACCATCTCTTCTCCTCTAATCTCCACTTATCTGGCAGGCAGGTGAGCTGTCATTCATGGCTGGTGGGCAGGCTTTGGTCCGTAGGAATACAGCTCTTCTTAATGGTATTTCTCCCCCCTTTTCCTTCTCTTAGCCTGTCCCCCAGTGTGGCTGTCAGACAGAGATGGAAGAAGCCGGAGAACTTTTCATTGCTTCTCTGGCTGACAGGAGGGAGCCACGGGGATTGGTCAAGTGACCACAGCCACCCGTCATGTACAGGTACGCAGCATTTGACATATAATAGCAGATAAAACCGAAGCCAAGTAGCAACTAAGTCCTTGCATGCAGACGGGGAGACCCGGGCCGGAGTGGTTGTGGGTCATGTCGGGCAGGAGAGGGGGTTTGACAAGTCGTGGTTTTTACTTAGCAACCAGTTGCCTAGACACAGACAACCAGCCATGCACACAGAGACGGCAGTCAAGGACAGACAAGGTCGCAGACCTAAAATCCCTCCACAGTCATCTGTGCAGCTCACTGTACACTCGGAGGAGGTCAAGATTGCTTTGGAGCTTAATAGAATGTTTGTGCAGCTGCTGGGTCTGTAAAAGCACCTCAAAACCTCGCAGACAACCCATCAGCTTATTTACCTGCCATTACATGCAGCGCTTTTATTAATCCAGTTTTAAATTCGTTTGAAAGAGCTTCCAGTTTCCAAATGACAAATTGATTTTTTCATGCAAATGAGCCTTTTTCCCTTTCTATCCTTATCTATTTCACCTTTTAGGTCAGCGAACAAATGTAAATGCATTTTCATCTGTTCTAAAACCAAATAGCTGCTGACCCAAGCTTACTCAAACATCCAGTGAAATAAATAATGTAATAGAGCATTTTTTCTTTTTCCATCATGCTTACTTATGTCACCTTGATACCATATCGACCTGTAAGATAAAAGCACAGCACTGCACATGTCAAAGGTAGCACAAATAAGTAATCAAACACAATATTTCACGACATTTTCAGAGAGATAGCTGACAAGTTTGTCAAATTTCAAAGATTGTCTCTGCCATCCAGATACAGGAAAGACAATCTCTTCCTGTAGAGGCACCTGTAGCTCTCTAGCCGTGAAAACAGTCCAGATAAATAAACTCACTGTGTAATAAGAGCAATTTTTACTGCGCCAGAGATAAATTGACCACATCTGCAGAGCTTTGGCAGTTATTTTGATTAATATTCATGGATCTATAATAATCCTCAAGGGCTGCTATTCCTTGAGATTTGGAAGTCACTTCTTGACCTTCCTCCCGATTGAATGTGTTTTCTGACTTGGCTGTTCTGTGATAATATGACTGGTTTCATTCCAGGAATCAGGATTACTTCTTGGTCTCCAGGGGTGGTGAGTGCAAAGTTACTCACAAACACACACAGGACAGCAGAGTGGAGTCATGTGAAGGAGAATGTCCTGAATTAAAATGTGTTCCTGTGTCTTGGAGACCAGATGGAGGTTAAAATTCTGTAGCTGATCCTGATTGCTGACCCACCAGTGAAAGCGAGGTGATTAAAATTTTATTTTCATTATGGAAATCAATCATTTATATACATATTTGTTTCTTCATACATACAGTTCACATACACACACATTGTCATATGTGCTCCACAGTACCTCCGTCCTCTGTCGGAGGACGGAGGCACAGAAAGAAAAGGTCTATAATGACCTTGCCCGCGGGCAGCGAGTAGCTCCTTAGAAAGTACATAAACCGGCAGAAATTATTGTTAGATCAGCAGAGTGGCATTGTATCATATTAAGAATTTATCTTAACGATGTATGCATGCTCTTCCTTGCTGCGATATTTACCACACTACACGCTCAAAGAGGACGCAATAAGTTGGGAACATCAGCGACAAAGTCATTGTTTATAGAGCATAAACATGTGTACACAACTAACAAGTACACGAACACACATAAACACCACACACCCATACACACACTCAAAAACTAAGTCCAGCAGCCATAACACAGAGACAGAGTGGCATCAACCTTTATTATCTAGTCCCTATGCTTCTAACACAAAAGGCTCCGTGGAACAAAAATCCAATCAGTCCTCTCTACGAGGATTTGCTCCACAGCAGTGCTCAGCAACACTGGTGGCTCTGCTGGTGACAAAGAAATAATCTCAGAGCCCACAGACTGTTCACAGCCTGTTTACTGCCTCTGTCACATTGCCCTTTTAGAAAGAGGAAAGACAGCCTATGCTTTTCTGTTGTCATCTACTTTTCTTTGAGTTTAGCGCTCTCTCTCTCTCTCCCCTCATATCTCTCTCCGTTTCTGCATTCAACATGAAACACATGGTTGGCTGTGAGTACAGTGCATGAAATTACAGTATTAGCAACACAGGGAATATTCTCTGTAAGCATTATCAATATAAATTTGGCAAAAAGAACCATAGAACAAATGTGATAGAGACAGATTTTAATTAATCATTTGATGAAAAATATTTTCTTATAAATATTTTGAATATTTTGCTGCCTGATCCTCCCACGCTCTTCCTCCTTGTTCCTTTCTCTTACAGTCCCGAATTTGTCTGGTAAATTATCACAATTCATTCTCCACTCATTAGCATGCTAAGGATTATTAAGCCCTGCTGCTGAGACGCTATCTACAAAATCAACTGGAAATGATTCAATAAGAGGCGGCCAGTGAGCCCCAGCCCTCACCATCTTCCAATCCTTCATCTCCTCCTTTTTCTGTTTTATGTGTTTCCTTTAACCACATCCAAATGGAATAGTCCCCCTAAATGAAGACGGCGAAGATAAAATATGCAAATTCACAGAGAAAGGATATAATTAGAGCAATAACAGGAAGTGTTGTTTTCACAGCTGCTCATTTACACAAAAGCCTGAAAGATTTTTTTCTCTTTTTTTTAAACAAATAATGTTCCTTTCCTTATTTGCGTTTATCTTTTCCACCCCTCCCTCCCCTCGGGTGCAAAGTCTTGTACTCCAATAAATAGAAATCTCTGCAGCTCTCCAGTGTGAAATCCAGTCAAATACAAAGTGATGGAGCCACACAGAGGTTTCTATCAGTTCAGGTGTGTTCCACAGGCCCGGATATTAAGCAGCAGGCTGTTTTCACCTTCTGTGAATCAACGCAGGCTGCACAGAAAGACTTCCTCTGAAAGCACCAGCTGTTTGGGAGTGACGGCTATGCAAGTTTTACTGCTTAAAGTAATACAAATGCACAAGAAATCTAGTCCTGATTCAAAAAGTGATTCACCCTATTTGTTGTGTATAATTGCAGGAAAAAAAATGCAGATTAAAGATTTTTGATATTTGTACATATTTATTATATTTTCAAAAGGGAGTTAGTTGGAGATAATATCTGTATACTTTTACAAAAATAAACAGGTTGACACCAAGGGTTAAACTTGTTTACCTTCAAAAATAAATATTGATTATTCTTCAAGGGGAAAGTCTGGAATATGAGATACATTTTTATTTTACTATTTTATTCATAAGCTTTAAGCCTCTTTTAAAAATGTTAAATCAACACAACCTCCAAATCATGGCTATTGTGCAGGGTGGATAGGATCCAAAATATAGTGGTACCTCATAGAGATTCTAAAAACAGATATCAAGTTAATTCCACTTCACCTTTCTTACCTCCCACTTACTTTTTTGTATTTATTTCAGCTGATGACGCTAGTGGTTAATTGGTTTGCGAAGACCATAATAAGTTTGGTTGGGAGACAATAAGCCTACTACATATAAGTAGTTGTAGGATACATTTTTGTAATTGTAAATTGCATTTGTACTTGTAAGACATGCCGTGGTTGTCTCTAGCACGTTTTATGTTCGCAAAATAGAAAACATTTGTTTGTGAACTCGTGTTTTTTATTTGCAAATCACTTTATGTTTACATGCAAATCTTATTTCATTTTTTTGGCAAACTTTTTGCAGGAATTAAATGTATGTACATACGGATCCGACGAAACCTCGACCTCCTCCCAGCCCTGACTATCCTGGATAATCTGCAGTCACAGCATCACACTGACTCTCGGAAGGTTTTATTTCATTAGAATGAAACACAGTGCGTCATGTCTTACTGCACACTGTGCTTCACACAAATACAGTTACCTTTTTCAAATTGACTGATTGTTAAAAGAAAAAGTATTAGTCAGTAGTACTTTTCATTCCAAGGCCTGTATTTTTTTAAAGAAACTACACAGTGCCTACTTTCCTTGTTTTCACTTTTTTTTAGACATGTGGCATCTTTGTGTAATCGTGTATTTTCTCCCTTTATCAGAAATGAGTTCAACGTACTGCAGTAGGTCATATGTTCATTTATGTCTTCTGGGCTGACTTTTAGAGACAGTTAGTGTATTTCATTTCATACTGTGCATTGACCAATCACTGCATTTCAGAATTAAAATTGTTATTTGACTGTTTTTAAGAACAAATAAAAGCCAAACAGTGAGTATTATTTTTAGCATTTAAACATTTTATACTTATTCTATTTATAAAATAAATGATAAGTTATTAAGCCATTTTCAGAAACAGTTTATCTTGGCTTATTTTGGCACGTAAAAAGTGATCTTAGCTGCTCTAAGACATTCACGTTCATCACTGAGTACTAGAATAGGTTACATAACTTACCGATATATGAGGATAAATGTACTTTGACATAATAAAGAAACTTGATTGGATGAAAATTTTTGCCAAAGTAGTTGGCTGCACATATTGTGCGTATGCTCAGGCCTCATGCATGCTAAATGTACATGAAGCAATCTCCTAATTATAACTCTGCATAGTGATTGAACCAGACACAGCAGCTGGCAGTTTGAAACATGACCTCTGGCCTCAGGTTTATATGTACAGGGATATTTCTGGGGAGACCTAGGCTGGAAACACGGAAAATATCTGCAGTAAGAGAGTCTCTAATGAAGATCATTCCTATTGTGTTTGGAAAGAAACAGCAGGGAAAGGGAGATACGAAGAGAGAAAGGATGCAGGAAAAGAAGAAGCAAGTGAGAGGAGAGATCTGAGAACTGCCTATAATCTTGATGCTGCTTCATTCCTTCTGATACACACACACATAACCCTAAAAGTGTGTAAGCGCACACACACACACACAAACACACACAAACACCCTCTCAAATCTGCCCAGATCTCATGAATATAATTGACCTTTTTTCCACTGTAATGCTGAGAGAGCATAAAGGGAAAAGGAGAAACTAAACAGAGGCAAGCAGAGTTAATTTAGAACAACATATTATTGGGCGCTGACTGCAGATATGGAAAAGGACAATCTAATCGATAAGCTAAAAGAATGACAATTGCCTCTCAAATCAATGTCTGCACCCCATTTTCTCGCTGTGAAATTCAAAGCCTTCAATACAGGTGTTTGGTATTTTGTTCCGTTTCACGGTGTTTGCACCCGCGAGTGTATGTGTGCAATATTTATACCTGCTTGTGTGCATGCGTGCATACCTGGCTGCTGCCGTGGTGGAAGAGTTTCCAGCACTAATCATTATTTAGTTGTGGTGGAGCTGGAAAGGTCAGCAGTCTGAAATGTCAGGCTGTGTTCAACAGGAGCCAGATGCAGCCATGCTGCTCAAGTGTCCAATTAAAGAGGGTCGAGTGAAGTTTGAGAGGGTCCGTGCGTGATGGTGAATGCACGCATGTGTGAAAAAGGAGAGTAAGGAGATGTTTTCTTGTTGTCTTTTCCTCCGCTGTAGAAGATATACACACAAAGTGTTAAGTGTGAATCGTTCTTCAGAGTAGCTAATGAAGGCCTTTATCAACAGAGGCCAACAGAGGGCAGAATCCGTTTCACATCTCTGTCTCTACCAAACAGCGCCCATTTTAGCCTATTAGTTTGTTACCACCACTTCAGTTCTACTGCTGTCCATCCTATGAATACAAGAGGAGAGGTGACTGAAACAGGGAGGATGAGGGAATAATGCAACACAATAAAGTGTATATTAAATAATAAGTGATTAAATAAGATCACTAATAAATATCTGCAGATAGCAAGAGTTGCTTAGGAGAATAAAAATGTTCAGAGAGAGTAGTGAGATAGGATGGCAAGGAGAAAGAAGACAAAGGAGCAAAATCTCCTCTAATCTGCAGATAGAAGGAGGGACGTGTGTTGTCTGTGTTTCACTATCAGAGTCATTCATCAGAAAAACCTTACCTGTTCTTCATACGGCCATCATAATAACCTTCACTGGCTTCACTGTGTATGTGTGTGCCGGCCCACTCACCTACCAGGAATAGTAATAAGGAGCAGGGCAGGATAAAATATGTCTGCCAAGTTAAGAATATAATAGACTTTCCTTCAAGGCCACACATAACAACAGGTTGCAATAATTTACGCAGCATATTGAGCTCCATGCTGGTCGGATGGAGGAACCTTTCAACAGGAATAATTGAAAGCTTTCTCAGTCAAGGGTCTAGCCCTTGACTGAGAAAGTATCTAGGGTGTAAAATGAGTGTGTACTAAACCCTAAAGAAGGGCTTTTCAATCGCTCCATTGGAGCATGCTGCATGTATACACATTTATCTGCCAAAACTTTATAACTACTGAAAGTCTTAACGATTATTTTTCTACAATGGTACCTGTCAGTGGGTGGGATATATTAGGTAGTTGGTAAATATTTTACCTTCAAATTTGAGTTGTGGGAAGCAGGACAATGGGCAAGTATAAGGATATGAGAGAATTTGACAAGGGTCAGTTTATGATTTCTAAATGAGTGGCTCAGAGCATTTCCAGAGGTGCAGGTCTTGATAGGTGTTCCTGATGTGTGGTGGGTAGCACTTACTGAAGTGTTCTAATGAAGGACAACCAATGAACCCATAACGGTGTGTCCGGGACTCCTTGAAGCACTGGGCTGCGTTGTTTAATCCCACAATAAAGACCCGCTAACCCTCTGCTATAATCAATGCTGGGTCTGTTAGAAAATTGTCAGAACACATGTAGAGCTGTTTTGGTTGAAAAAGGGAACAAAGTTTAAATAACCTTGATGATAGAAAGACAGAAAGTATAATTTCATATCTTTGCTCTGACCATCTAATGATCTATTGGAGCTTAAGCGATAAGTTAGCTCTGGAAAACCAGCATCATAAAGACTTGATTTGACAAAATGGTATAAATAAATTAATTAATGTGTGTGGACTGATAAAGTCCATTATACAAGAAATGTTGAAAACAGTTAAAGTCTAGGAACATTTCCAAGACATTAAGCCATTTCTGTGATACAGTACAATAGAATTAATTAGTAGTTCCTCTCCATTTTTTAAAAATCTGTTTACATAAAACAATGATTATGTTGTGTACATATGTTATCGTATAAGGTTAGCCGTTATTTTCATGACTTTTCTCTTGTCTTAAATAGTGTAGCCATAAAGTGTTTCTCAAAATCTTCTATCTATCTTCTAATCATTCTTTCTTGCAACACCCTTCTCTCTCTGTGGTTGCCAAGGACCAAGTCTTGCCCTCTGTCCTGGGCTGAAAGAACAGCTGCACTGTAAACCTGGTAAATTAATCCGGTCTCCGTGAGCCTCATATATGCATTATTCGAATCAAAGCACGTTAGATCATCTAGATACTTTGGACATATGGGCCTCTGTGTCTTCCTCACCAAACCCATCTGTTTCTCCTCCCCTGTTTTTCTGAATTTCTCGTTGCTTTCCATCTCAGTGGATCCCGTGTTCTCACAGCTGCCTCGAACCAGGGAGAGACTGGCAGAGATGTTTAGCTCCGTTGGCAGATTAAGTTTTCACGGACATTGTTTTGTCAGTGCAGCATGGTGGCATAGTTGGTAGCACTGTTGCTTCAAAGCAAGAAGGTTCTGTACTGAGTTTGCATTAAGTTTCCCTTAGGGTAACTTAGTTTATGTGTTGGAAGTGAGAAAAATATCTGAAAAATCTGAGTAGCATTGCCAGAACTGCAGGTCTTGCCAGGGGTTCCCAGTCGGGGTGCCTAAAGCTCATTGATGTGCCTGATAAGTGAAGGCTTCCCGAAGAAAAAATTTAACCGATTTCAGTTGTTTATTTGGTATTATTCAAACAAATCAGACCCATTTTACCCATAGAAAATTAAATGCATCCCTAAACAGTACAGTAATACAACATTATCATAAAGAGAAATTGAAAACATCAGTTTTACTTAACAAAAGTAGTCCATAAAATTTCAACAGGATTTCCCGATCGGATGAAAAAGAAATGAATTAATAAACTATTTTAATTTGTGTTTATAGCATTTTGATGCCATTTCCATGTCTGTCAACATTATAGTATAGTAAAGTATAATATAGTATAGTATAGTATTATGGTATTAACTATACCTGCATGACTCAGTAGTCATAATATGTGGAAATAGTATAATGAGCATCTGGGTGTTGCTTGGTTAACAGTTATGGCTATGCACTGTTTAGTGAAAAGTTTTCCAGAACCAAATGTCACCTCACTAAACTGTTCTGGACAAACGGTTCAAAACAGAGTCACATTATATCTAGGCCCATGATGTTGTCCCCGACAGCAAGGGCCTATCCCTAAAGTGTCCAAGCAATCCCCTTGATTGGACAACTCAAATTAAATTTGAGGTTATGTCCAAAAAATAGTGTTTTCTGGAAAGAGAACTCCAACCATAGTGTATATTACTTATATGATATATACAAAATAGATCTCCTTGAGTCGAGTCAGTTGGACTAATCCTTGCAGTAGGATCTTAACAGTAGGTTCAAATAATCACCTTATCATCATTAGGTGATTATTTGAACCTACTTGTAAGATCAAGCACACTCATTAGAATCATTTACCTATATTCAAATACATTTTTTTTAATAAATGCGTAATTTTACATTTCCGAGACTATTTCCAAAGCTTCTTATGAATATATATCCGAAAAGCCCCCGAGTTCCCATTGAACTCATCAAATTAAATCTGAAATTATGGCTGGAAAACAGGGCTATCTGATAAAAAAAACTCCCCCTAGTGAGTAAAGTATAGCTCATACTTTACTCACTAGGGGGAGTTTTTTAGAATTAGAATAAAATATAATTCAAGATAAATCTCTGCGAGTCTATTCACATTCCCCAAATTTGGACTACATCAGACCAAAGGTTTAGAAAATATGGGTCGAAAACCTTTGAAGCGAAAGGTATTCTCCCCCATATGTCAGAAACATAACACAGACCTATCCCAAAATGAATCCAGTTCTTCCTGAGGTCTATGTGGGTATACAACTGGAAAATGATCCATGAAATAGTTTTTCAGTTATGTCCAAAAAAGGGTTTATTGTAAAAGAGCTCCTCTAATCGGTAAAATATGAGCGACTAGAGTAAAATATGATAAATAAAAGATAGATCTCTTTAAGTCAATTCACATGCACCAAATTGGGACTAAATTGAACCAGCATTTAGGAAATTATGGCCAGAAAGCTTTCAGTGATAAAGCTCCCCCTAGTGTCGGAACACAACAAAAGAACTTTCCAAAAATCAATCCAGTTCTTCCTCACACTAAGGTCTATGTACAAATATAATTATAAATTTGAAAAAAATCATCATGACATATTTTTTGAGTTATGTCCGGAAAACTGTGTTTTTCGTAAAAAGCTCCTCCCAGTGAGTAAAATATAAACTATTAGAGTAAATCACGATGTATACAAGATAGATCTCCTGGAATCTATTCATATGCATCAAATTTAGACTAAATATGACAAAATTATATACCCGAAATTTAAAAGAAATATAACGATTTAGAAATTATGGCCTGACAATTTTGGATAGTAAGCTCCCCTTAGTGTTGGAAATATACAACCAACTTTTACCAAAATCAATCCAGTTCTTCCTTGCAGGGTCTATCTGGGTGTAAAATTTGAAAATGATCCATGAAATTGTTTTTGAATTAACGCTTTAACTAAGACGATGAAACCTGTTTAAAAACAGTTTGTCTGAGCTGTAGTAAAGACACGTTCTGATGTGCACATCTGGGACTCTCAGGAACACATATTTCACAACATTTGGATGTGAAAGAGTCTCGTAAACACACACCAAAGAAAATGAGTTAATATGTAAAGTTATCTAATGACATGCATATAATCTCAATAATGTTGAGGCAGTATGTATTTGACATTTACACGTAGCGTTGCTCAACTATTACCAGCAACTATAAAATCTGCAGCGCCTTATCTGTAGAAGTCCTACCACTCATCTGTGTTTTCATGTGTGTGTGCGGGTATGGGTGAGTGTGTGTGTGTGTTTGTATATGTGTGTGTTTCTATATGTGTTTGTGTGTGTTCATTATTGTGGCTGTGTGTGTATGTGTGTTTGTATATGTGAGTGAGTGTGTTTGTATGTTTGTGTGTGTGTGTGTGTGTGTTTGTGTTTGAAAAGCAGTATCCAGACAACAACTTGGAACCCTTTGAAGCATCTAGAAGTGGAGGAAAATACAAGGGATGCTTCACTGGCAATGTAGCTGCGGACGGTGCATCTTTACATCATTGGTGGTGTCGTGTTGAGTACAGATGTTGAGACTTACCTGAGTTTGTGATGGTTAACAGGTCTAGACGTCGTTGTTGCTGGAAGGAAATGAGAGAAGACAGTCAGAGAAATGTCATATGATCATTAGTTTTCTTGATTTCTTTCATTTATGAATATTATTTCCTCATACACCTTCCTCATACGCCGTTAGTATAACCTGCGGTTATACTAACGGCATCTGTCTGATGGTTTCAATGTCCAAAACAAACCATGAAATCTTTTTTTAAATAATTTTAGGCTACTGTGTATTAAGTAAACAGATTTCGATTAAATTTGAAGGAAGGGTTGAACAGTGAAGAAGTCAACAGTGACATTCTACTTTTTGCTGATGTCAGCTGAGCCCATTCAAATTTGATCCAGATCCAGATAACAATTTGTGTGAATGATTTTTACTAGGGGGGGTTAAAAAAATTCCATTATTCCACAAAATCTACTCAACCAATTGCAGACAAATCTTATTCAATAAATGTAGATTGTTCAGCACTGTAAATAATGTGCATTCTACCGAGTGCCATTGTAGTTACTAAACAGTTTTCTTTTTAAATTCACAACACAATTTTTCATCCAAGTATCAAAATGGCACCTCTGCTGTGGTATTTCTGAGTAGCTCATCTTCCAATGCGAAGAACCAACAACCCTTATATTACAAGCAGTTTCCTGAGCACTTGTCTAGCTGCCTGCCCCTGTGTGTGCGTGTCCTTATGGGTTTTGATGGAGTGCAATTCAAAGTGTGCAATTTTGCACTTGATGTCTCCACCAGCTGAAAAAGGAGTCTAGAGTAGGTAGTAGCTGGTTATCCCTGTCTTTAACCTGCTGCCTTTCTCCACTCACCCATACGCACGCACACACACACACTCACAAACACTTGACTATTGAGCACCGCAGTAATCAACACCTCAGCAGCTCTCATCCATCAGTCACTCAGGACAGAATATCTCCATATCCTAGGGAAAAGATGAAGGGTCTCTGAGTATGTAAGTGTTTGTGTGTTCAATGTGGGTGAGAGAAAGACATGCTATAGCTAGGTAAGAGTCAAAGCCAGCTTTCAGAACCTGACTGCATTAATATTCATGCACCATACTAACCAGTTGCTAAGAGGGATTAGCAAAGAGACTCTCGGCTTGCTCCTTCTCTCCTCACGTACAGCTGCCTGAAGTGGAACTCTATGATAGGCACTTATTTAAGTATTTAGCTGATGCTCTTTCACGGAGTACCATATCATATATTATACGGGCCGGAAGGCACCACCTGGGTGCTAGAATAAATTCCTAAACACTTTCACCAACTTTGTCACTCTAGTTCTAAAGAATGTCATGAAACATGCAAAAATAGTGCCGTGACATTTTTCTTTACAAAGAAGCGAAAGCAAGCTGAGATCATCTCTCCACCACTACATGCAGATATTTACTCTCACATAGCCTCCACCTCCACCCCACGAGCTTCACACACATCCACACGGTCTGCCTCTCTACAGTTAGTTAGATACTGAGGCACAGCAGGAATCAATTAACGTCAGAGACACGTTTGTAACATTGCTGCTGCAGTACATGACATAAAACCTTACCTTTATCAGAAGATTCAACATCACATTATTTGTTTATGGTAGAAATACTACATGGATGTTGGAATTTCTTTAGCATATTTTACTAAATCTATTTGATCTCAGTCCTTGACTAAATATACATCTTCACAACTTTTCTCTGCCATTATCATAATTTTTTTAATTTGTAATGTATTTCTCTTGCAAATGACACACATACATCACACATGTATAACAACAAAATAAACAAGTGCAGATCTGCCTTGCTCAAAATTTCGGAAAAGTAGAAGTCTTTATTACAAGACAATGAGGAATTGCTACTTGAATTCTGTAGCACACTCTGCTGGCCGCAATTGAAAAAAGATTTTTATGATGCAGGAGTTTGAATTTTATGATTTCTGGAATAAGACAAAAAGCACACATGTCCATAAAATACCAGTGAAAATGGCAATTGTATAAAGACACACTGTGTAACTAGCAGAGGAGGGGCATTCAATACTTTTATTCAGATAATGAATCTGTGTATTACAACAAACTACCACTGCTCGCCCTTCCTGTTGTTTTCGTTGGTCTTTAACATGGATAAGACACTTAGTGTTTCTTAGGAAGGAAACACTCACACATACATACACACGCACACAAATGTGGGCGCATTCAGAGAAAGAGTGGGGAATTTGACACAGAGAGAATTAGATTAAAGCAAAAGCTTTTCAGAGCAGTAAATATAGGATTGGATGATCCTTTGGCAGACACGGGACAGAGCTGAGGGATCACACCCTGGTTGGAGGCAGCTTCTCGGAGGCTGGATGCCACTTTCTCAATCCCATAATATCACAACACGCGCAGTAACAACAGATATGCCTATTTGTTACTGACTGATTGATTTTAATTTTAATGCTCAACACCAGGTTGGAGGGGTCCACTATTCCGGAAAATAAGATGATGGCTAATGTCTTTTTGAAATTGAATGCCAAAAACTTACGCTTTTAGTGGTTGAAAGCTTAACAGGTTCTGATAGTACTGATCCAATTCAGTGGGCAATACTTTTAAAGAACAATGGTAAAACATTATTTGTAAAATAAAACATATGCGTACCTCACATAAACCCGGGGACGCCAGGCTTTTCAAGCACATTTCAACAACAGGGCGATTCAAAGTACTTTAAAAAATATATTCACTTTTTTAGCATAAAAAAAAATAAAATAAAAAATTTAAAAATTATTAATGATTTTAAATGATTAAAATTATTTACATAGAAATTAAAAAGATAACAAAAGTGTTAAAGTAAGTTAATCAGCTCTCGGTGAAATAGCTGAGCAATGAATTAATTGAGTTAATAATGACATTGTCTTCAACCTTCATTTAAAAGATCTGAGAGTTGATGCAGACCAACGGTTCACTGGGTTTTTATTTCAAATATGCTGGGTATTAAAACTGAAGGCTGCTTGCCCATGTACGTATGTTTAATCGTACTTACATATACAAGGTGAATCTACACTGAACTTCTTAGATATTGTGTTATTAATCAGAAACCAGGGAGCAGCTGGGAGCCAGAGGTTACAGCCACACCGGCCTGCAGAGTGGTCCCGTCAGCCCAGGTGAACTCTCGGGCTCTGAAGCCAGAAGCTCAGTAAATGCGGACGATGATACTGGTGCCTCAAATCATTTTTAGATAGTGTCCGAGTTATAAGAGAACATAATTAGGTTTTATTGTAAGATGAAGGAGAATGCTGCACCTGTGCTCCTACTCTTGGATGTTTTATTAGTGTAGGTTGCAACGAAGTTCATTTTTTACCACCTTAAGTGGAAAGACGCAGTTGTGTAAACACATCAAACTGTGTGTATAACTGATATAAGGACTATGAGATAAACTACCCACTTTATCTTAAAATGTCCTTCAGGTTCTCTTGTTATTACTTTGTAATAATCTATCTTGAATCTTTGGTATTCTCATGTGACTCTGATAACCACTAGTCTGAAAGAGAAGTTACAAATCTTGTATTCATCATGAAAACTGTCACTTTAAAGAACTTAACAGCAAACCAGGTATTAGCGTGCCCCACCTCACTAATCTGATGGGTGAGTGCGGGTAAAGGGGTTCAAATAGAGTGACAGCATTGGGAAAGCCATTAATATGTCAAACCCATGGTTTATGACCAAATTAAATATTCATGCACAATCCATCCAAAAGCCATTTGCCAACATTTCCGGCAAAGAATTTGCTTTTGAAATTTGCTGATTATTATGACAGTAAAAAGAGAGAGAGGAAATAGAGGGAGAGGAAGGCGTAACCTAGCCATCATTTTGAGACATTTCAAAATAATTTAAAAGCAATATGGCTAAATTATTCTGCAGCCGCTACTACTACTACCACTACTAATAATAATACATTTAATTTATAACGCACTCTAAATTTGGATCAAATCTCAAAGTGCTACAAGGTAAAATCAGATAAAAGCATCAATAAAAAATATAATAATAACTATATAAAAACAACACTACCCAATTATGGGTATACAACTTTTATGTTTCTTTATGTGGTTATTGTTCAAATAAAGCTGCTTTTTTCCAACAATGCATTATTACTATTAATATTATATTTTTATGATTAGGAGTGAAACTAATTTCTTTCACTTCAGGGAAGTACAAATTCTTCCACAGCTAGAACTTTCTCATCCGTTAAGAGCGATGTACCTCACCACAAACAAAAGTAATACACCTAACAGAAATATTCCAGTGGATGATTCTCGGCATGTTTGTCACTACTAGTGATCTACTTCTCACACAAGTCTCTGCATCCATTGTTGATAGATAAAAATGATGATTACAGCTCTTTATGGACTGTATGTTTGTAGTAACCAAACATAACATGAGTGTGTTCGGTTGCTGACATTGAGTGTATTTGCAACATTGGCATTAGTATTTGCCTGAATCATACTGCGTGCTGTAATCACCCGCTCTCTTGATGAAGCGCATAAAGGAAACAAGCCTCTTGATCCAGCCTCACTGTTGTCCGCTGTGAACCTTTGCAACACTCCCGCACAATAACAACCCCCACTGTCATAAATCCAGGGTCAGGACCAGGGCCCAGGATGGATGGGGTTAAAAGTTAGTGCAGTCTGACTCATCTTGTATCTTCTGCGATCACATACTCTCAATCCTGCGTGTGCTCACACTGCCAAAACCCCATCACCATGCATTATTACATCTTAGTCATTGTCCCTTGGTAGAAAACTGGGGAGGTGAGGTAAGACTGAACTAATGGGAAGAGGATTTTAGTTTTAGTTATGGTGGCTGTTGGTGCATCATAATGTCAAAGGACTACAGGTGGTCAGGATAGCTTCCAGGAAGGCCCCCTGAAACATGAAAATGTCTTAAAGTGAGATGGCGAGAGTTATGAACATATTTTTTTCAACCCTAACACAGTAATATATGTAAGCACCGACAAATAAAATACATATTATACAAGATTTGGTTACAGAGCAAATTGGCCCCTCCACCTCATCTGTCAAGAGGGAGTGATGGTGGCATGAACAAAAATAGAGGAAGTGGCATTAGTGAGAACAATGCAGCAAATAAATGTTGTTGTGAGGAAATGAAACAGTATTTGCTGCAGCTCACTATAAACCCATGCCAGAAATAGAGTAGAGGAGAATGACGGGGCTGTGATGTAAACTGGTTGCTACAGTTTTATAGATCCTGACCTCACACCTGCCCACTGTTATTGGCTGGGGGCTACACATCCACTGCACAGTGATTGATGCCAGGAAACGTCCTGAACAAAGTAAAATACTGAGAGGATAAGAAAATACAGGCAGAGGGCAAGGGCTCTGCAGATAAATACAAAGCCACACACCTGCCCTGGTGAGGATTAATGATTGCTCACTGTCTGAATCCGTCCATTGCTTTTATTGGGGAAATCCAGCAGAGACTACCGTGAATTCTTGTTCGACTCGATGATGGTTAATTGCCAGTAGAAATGTAATTGCATCTCCACTTGTATGACGGCATGAAGTAATGTGTGTTGCGCTGCTCAGAGGAGGAGCAAAAGGATGACAGCAGAGGGGATAGAGAGCAAGGCTTTGTTGCCTGACCTGGGAGCCCTCGTTTAAAAATACAACCAACCAAATAAAAGATTTATTCCTTCTGAGAGCAGAGAGCAGCTTCCTCCTGAGCACAGGGAGAGGACAGCCATCGCCACCTGAACCTTCCTCCGTTCAACTGCCTATATTGCACTCTCTCTAACACTATGGACAGCTGCCAACTGATGACTGATTTAATATGTAGCTGGTGCTGCCACATGAATATGCAAGCTTTCAGTTAAAACTACATACTCAAAGTATATGGTCTTACAAAAATAAACTAAGTTATTTCACGCCATGTCAGCGCCTTTTCTCAGAGCAGTAGAACAACATGATATGATTCCCTACAGATTCTATGAAATATTCATAAAGACCAATTAAATGAGTAGCTTAGCTGAAGCTAATCTTTCTGTCATACGTGGGGTGTCAGGTCACCTGCTTTTTCAGAGTGCCCCTCCAGTCAAAAATGTGTTTTTCTAATTATTCCTTCAGTCAAATGTTTGGTGTCCAATGGTGTATGAGTCTGGTAGTATAAGGCTCTTTTTCAAATTCATTACTGAAAGTATGAAGTTTCTTTATGAGGAGAAAATCCTTTTTTTTGAGAATGTTCCTATTTAAGGCTTGCCTGAGACCACAATTTGTGACATAAGATAGATGTGGAAGCCACAAACTGTCTTATGTTCTATTTAAATAAGTGTGATGTGGAAACTGAAAGATTTGTGACATCAGAGGGACGATCAGATAAACATGTAATATAAAATTAAATCATATATCATGGAATTTTTAATGAGGCAGAGTAGCGTTCCATTTTAATACCTTAAATTCAAAATTTAATTCTAAATGTAATAAATTATGAAGGACCGCACTGTTCTAGGCTGCATGTTGTTAGAAAATGCCCATTAGCGCACATACCCTGAGATGATGATGGTGGATGTTTTATCTATGTCTGACTGACAGTGTCCAAGTTTAATAAGTGGATTAGTGCCCGGGACACCCAAATGGAAAAAAAATCTGGTCACTTTTATTGAAAGTAAATTTGGACACAATGTTATGTGTTTGCAAAAGAAAAGGCAATAAAGTTAATCTCTTAGCTGAATAGATCCCTCGTGTCCAGAAGCAGCCACTGTGAAAGACATGCAGGGAGGACTAATGGCTTTACACATTATGCCAGTAATGCCCTGCTCAACTGTTTGCTGGAGCAAAATTTGAGTCATTATTTCTTATTGAAAAATGTGTGCCACTTGACTGAACCTGCTTATAATATAACCCTGTGGAAGCATCAATATACTCAAAATTAAGGGGCCGAGGAGGGAGCCCTGGGAAACACCACCATGCCAAAGAGACCACCAAGGACGGGGCATTAACCATGGCTATTGAGGAAAAACAAAAAAAAAAGATGGCTTTTAAGAAATCCCTATTCAATAAGTAGACTACTTAAGAAAATAAAGGGAACACTTAAATCACACATCCTAGATCTGGATCAATGAAATATTCTAGTTAAAAATCTTTATTGATTAAATAATGTAATTGGTGGGGACAAAATAACGTAAAAACGATCAATAGAAACCATATTGATCGTTTCAATATGGTTTCTATATTGAAACCATATTGGTTTCTCAATATGGATTGAGATCTTGATTGAGATATGAATCTCAATCCAGTCCAATTTTGGACTGGATTGAGATTCATACTCAAAACCAAAGTGGAAAAATGAGATCCCAGGCTGATCGAAGTTTTGAATTTCCTCAAGACAACTCATAATGTGGCACCGAAGTGTTTATGGCCTCCAAGAGCCTGTATGCACGCCCTACAACGTCTCCGGCCACGCCATGTATGGATGTGCCATCCTGGAGGAACTGCACTACTTGAGCAACTTCTGTTGGCTGCAGATACTGCCTCATGCTACCACTACTGGCGAGGGCACTGGAAAAATGTAAGACTAGCCAAGAATCAGCCAGAAAGGATGAGGAGGGGGAAATGGTCCATGGCCACCACCTTCAAAACCATTCCTTAATAGGGGTTGTCTCACTAATAACTCTCCTCTCCACACGTTGTCTGTCCCATTTGCACAATAGCAGGTGAAATTGATTCACAATATTTATTGTTTCCTGAATGAACAGGTTGATATCCCAGTGGTTTGATTGACTTGGAGTTACACTGTGATGATTATGTGTTCCCTTTATTTTTTTGAGTAGTGTATTTTATTTTTTGGCAAAGCAAAAAGAGCTCTTTATTAATAGAATCATGTAATTTAAAAAAACAAAAATGAAAGTCTAATAAGAGACAAATATATTTCTAAAACATGATTTACCAAGAAGTTGAGCTAATCTAATGTTCCCATGAAATAAAAAAATCATCATGAAAGAATTTAACAAGTCTGATTTCTTTTTTTGTTAAAAAAAAAGGAAAAAAAAAAGAAATTTTATGTTAAATTTAGAGCGTCGATGATATTAAATTAATTAATGCCGCAGATAAATAAAATATGCAAAGAAATCATTTTTCGATAGTTTTCTTTTCTCGGTGAGGACATTAAAGGGTTTAAACACACTTACTGGTCATAAAATGTCTCATGAGTATTTGGGCAAGTCAGTCAACTACAAAACTACGGATGGAAGATGGACCTCAGGAAAATAATGTGGGAGGAATCAAATGGCGGTGCTGAAGTTTTATCAGTACAAGCAGTAACTAAGAAGGGAGTCGCAAATCTTGTTCAACCAATAAAATGTCTAATATTTAAGTATAAAGACTATGTATGTGAGACATAGATTGGTAATGAATGTGTGGTGCCTATTGTTGGTGTCATAACACAAAATGAAATCGAGCAAAAGAATGGTGAAGGAGTGAAGACGAGGATCTTTACTGTCGTTATAAAACAATGAAAGGCACTTTAGCAGCTCTTGGACTTGGCAGCATGTAAAAAAAAAAAAAAGACAGGGCAATAAAAGCAACAAAAAAGGCATTGCAGAAAAAGGATGATAAACAACAGAATAGCACTGTTATTGGTAACAATTGCACTTTGAAAAATGACAGACTTTAATGATTGAAGTCTAGTTGGGGATGGAGTTGTTTATTATCATTTGTTTGTTTATATATTTTTTCCGAATGCAGGGGTTGATGCAAGGACAACCTGTCTTAACAACCATCACCAGCATCTGTGCAGGCAGGTGTAAGTAACTGGAATCTCAGGCCAGATGCTCTCTTTAAACCAGATGACACATCGGCTCCACTCGGCCAAGGTCCCGCAGGAAACAATACACAACCGGTATAAAGAGGAATGTTGTTTTGGTAACAATGAATTCCAAAGGAATCAGAGCCTGTGCAGCGCAGCTATGCTAGACAAATCCAATACTAACAAAATGGAGAATGAAAAGTTGGACCATCGATTACTGACTCAGACCAATAACTAACTGAAAAACATAATATAAGATGTTGCAGGGCTGAATATCTGTGCCATCTCTTTTCTTCCTCTACGCATCACTCCTCAGAAACCTGTGAGAGCTCTTGTAACTCTATGGAGTCGGGGTAACTCTGTGTCCAAAGCCTTCCTCTCTGCAGCCTGAGGGTGATCCCATGATACCTAGTGGTGATCTGCTGAATGCTGGGTTACATAATCCCTCAGGGATGGGTGCTCTCCCCACTTCTCTTATTACTGTACACCACTGACTGACTGCACCTCAAGAGATCCAACTGCTAAACTCCTGAAGTTTGCAGACTTCACATTATCATTCTGATCATTGTTGCTCAGATCATATCTAATGTGAAAAGAAATCATGGATTTAGCAGAATTATATTTTAATAGCTAGAGAGCCATTGGTTATCTGGAAGCTTTATGGCTTAGCTTAAATATGCTGCCGATGAAATAAACTGCAACTCTGTTTATATGCTATAATGATAAACATGTTCTGGTCTAATTCTCAAGTTGTCATGTCTCCTGCTCATTTTCAAATGATGAAGTGTGTGAGCCACAGCATGACTGTGTGCGTGTGTGTGTGTCTATATGTGCGCCCAAGGATCCACAAACGGGTTAGCTAAGGGGCCCTGCTGAGCCAAGACATTGCTCTGTGACCCAACAAAGAATCAATCACAGCATCTTGGCACAGGGGACCAATCAATAACTTAAGGACACTGATACCTCAACACACAATTGCACTTACACACACAGAGGTCGACTTTGTCCTGTCATCATTTCCCCTTTGGGCTTTGATTGGCCCCTTCCTGATGGAGTCCAGGTGTGGTGACCTGGTATTTACTAGCAAGCACTGACTAAGGGAAACAATGCAGTGTCAGAATAATTTAGCATGACTCAGCAAAGATCAATGCCTGGGTTTTCCATTCTGGTTATTCCCACAACAGTACTCATTTGAAATCTGTTTTCTGGACTAGATACTTAAAAATAATTTTCTGTATAGTTTATGTGGGGAAAGTCATGTTAATGGGAAATAATGTTTCTTTACTTATGTGCCTGCATTGTTGTCTGTAATTTGTCTTAGATCACAATAAAAAGGAAGGTCAGTTAACCAATGAGTTTCAAATAGCATTTTCTTTTTTTGATTGATAGATGGACAGATCATCATCTGGATCCAGTATTTTTCCAGTATCTAGCTTTTTTTTTAAACTATTCATTACCATTCTGGGATGAGGCAATAACATAATATCCCCATAGATCCATCCCATATTCATGTATGTTGACAGAACATGAAGTTCACAGAAAATTTGCGATGGTCAGATATCAATTAACAATGCTCCAGACTTTCAACTAATGTTTAATCATATCTGAAACTACGCTAATTCAGTTACTTCAAAAATTCAATGTATCTTCAAAAACTGCTTAAGGAGATCCTGAAGAAGCAACCATGAGTGGGAAATAGTTTTTTTCTTAATAAAGCGTCAAACTAATAAGATTGGCATGACTCCAAAATCCTAACAGTAGGTTTTTATGGTCAATCAATCATATCATGAGGGTCAAGCTATCATGCTACTATTGATTTTGGCTCCAATTGCATAATAGGGAATGTGAGCTGCCATGACAGAGGCTTGCTCTCTGTGCTGTGTTTGTTACAGTATGTGGTTTATTCGGCTGCGTGTTGTGATATCGTAAATATAGTAAAACAATGGTAGTAATATTGTGTAAAATCCAACTTGGTTTTAAAGCCGTATATTCATGTATTCCATCTTTCATGAGATGTAAAAATTGGATAGAAATGTTTCATATGCAACATAGAGGTTCCTTCTATAGATGTCCACAAACTTTTAAGGGTTTGCAAGTAAAAAAAAAAATTAAACTTAAGTTGCTGCAAAACTGTAAAATTGAAAATTGACTCCCAGTCTTTACACCTACCAAATTGGCGTATCAAAAGGCAAGACATGAGGTTGAAAAGTTCAACCATATCTCCTGTGGGCCTAATTGGAATTGAAGGTCAGGATGCGCGTATGTTCCTATTGGTTTATTGTCTTTATGGATCCATTTGTGTTGTACGCAAGTTATTGAACAATTTTCCTCATGTGCCTTGCTTTTTCATTTAAAAACATGTTATCTTTTATGACATACCCCCAAACAAAGTAATGGGGGTTAATTAAACTAAATATTATGTGACTAAAGCATTTTCTCCAGCCACATTTCCATTTAGCCAGGTTCAATCAAGTATTGGAATAGAGAGCTGAATAGTTCTTTATACCTGAAGCAGACTAGACCGCTGTGGTACTGGTGATTAAGTGGGGCAATTATTACTTGCAAGGGGAGACAAGAAAGGAAGAGGGAAAAAGTTTGAGGGTAATGCAAAGAAGCACAGGAACAGTTACACGATTAATCGTCTAGATGTGAGATACGCGTGTTTCTTCTTCTATCTCCAGATATTCACGTGGACCAGATGGATACGATGTTCTTTGTCGGCTGATGTGTAATCACAGCTTACAATGAGTGAGAAAATGAGGAAACAGAGAGGGTGACAAGTAGGGAGATATAATTATATGAAGTCACAAAATCAAAGATGATGGAACAGGACAATCCTAAATACAGGCACTTGTTTTAAGACGAAAAAAACAAACAAGAGGAAATACAACCTGGAACCTACAAATCGTTTTATCACTCGTGATAAACAAAGCTGCATGGACTGTCACAGATATCTGGCTCTTCGTCAGTTCCATGACTGCGGGAGGATGGGTGTGTGTGTTTTTGTGTGTGTGTGTGTTTGTGTTATGTGTGTGTGTGTTTGTGTTGTGTGAGTGTGTGTGTGTGTCTGTGTCTGTGTTATGTGTGTGTGTGTGTGTGTGTGTGTGTGTCTGTTTGTGTGAACTCTGCCGGTCATGCGGTTGAGGAGTGCTGTTGTGGAACATGTCTAGCGTACTCCTGTTTTGTAATAGAGTGACACGTGGACAGCGGCCACAGTCAGATTTCGTATTTGGCATTGCATTTTGGCGGATTTCTGGGAATGTTTCGAACACATTCAAAAAATAACTTATATATTTACAGAACATCATTACACTCCTAGGGAAGGCGTTCAGAAAAATTTAATTTTCTTTTTTTACAGATCTGTTTGGATCAATCCCTGCAACCATATCACATAGTTCCTCCTTAGAATTCCATTAATGTAATTTGTAACGCAATGATTTGTTCAACATTATCCAAGCGTAACGTTGAGAAAGCAAAAGTAGTGGTCTCTACCCTGACACACAGTGGGTTTTTATAATGCCGATGTTGCTAATTTATTACATGTGCCAGCAGCAACAACAAATTTTAATAATCAATCATTATTAAATGTGGAAAAAAGTGTCTCTTCAGGTTACAACCAACAGAAGTAAACCAAATCATTAAAATAGACAGGTGAAGTGATCAACATTGATTATCTTGTTTGTGACAAAGTGGCTGAGCCCCTTTTATAACTCACCACTTGTCCCTTAGCCTTAATCCATCACATTAGACCATATTCATTTACTTGTGTGTACATTTTAGCACTTTGAGATTTGATCCAAATGTAAAGTGCATTATAAATGAAATGTATTATTATTATTATTTTGTTTAATTTACAACCGCTAAAATAAGATTGCTTCACTTATTGTCCCGGGTTTATTTGTTTTTGCAATAAGTTCCAATTCACATCATAGCAGCAAGTTAAAGATTAAAGTAAAACACGTTCAAGTTATTTTCTATTATTTTTATTTTGTTGCAGGCATGATTATGGACAAATGTTTTTATTTGTTTTAACCAAATACTCACAGTTGTTTGTCCCTTTATTCACACCATGAAGAGCTTTTGTTGGAGATGGAACCGCCCACAATTTCCTGCCATTTATGGGTTTTGTTGATGTCATCGATAACATCAATGGTTACATGAAGTGCAAGTTTTTTTTTCTATTGTATGTTAAGTTGGGATTGTATAATGGTTGTAGAATAATTTGTGATCATTTATTTATTTATTTCCCTCTGCTAAAACAATACAAATATTTCAAAGACATATTTGGGAATGTTTATCCTTTTAACTTCTAGTATTGAATGTAAAAGTGAGGGAATTCACCTACCCATTAAGATTTTTGTATTGTCTAATTTATTCCCAGGTGTGACATTGATCATGCTATATAGGCAGTGGAAAATTAGCCTCTCGGGAGAGGGCTGAATAGTAGTGAAGGTTGTGCTAATGCGAGCAAGTGCCTCATGTCCAAGTCCTAAGGTTGTTTTGGAGATAAAATTAGAGAATTCGTCATTTTGTCCTTTTGTTACTTTTTCTGTGAGTCAAAGGAGCACTGTAAATAAAAATCCACTTTGGAGAAGACAAATGCCTACGGAATCTCCCTTCCTATCACCCTCCTTGACAAACTATCTTTCTATTGTTACAATGCCACCTGTCAGTGGGTGGGATACATTAGGCATCAAGGGATCCTTTTGTCCCAAAGTTGAGGTTTTGGATGCAGGAAGGAGGAGGATAAGAGTCTAAGAAATTTTGGACGATGTATTTGTGACGGTAGATGACTGGGCCAGAGCTTCTTCAGAACTGCAGCTATTGTCAGGTTTTCCTGGGCTGCAATGATTAGTACCTACCAAAGTGGTCTAAGGAAGTACAATGAGGGATGTGACAGGCTCATGGGCAGCTGGGATCACTGATCGGGACATAAGGAATAGCTTGTGTTGTCACAGAAAAACTACTTCAGGTAAAACTGCTAAAAAAGTAAATGCTGTTCATTGTGCATTGCAGCTTGATTTGTGCATATAAGACAGCTTAGACAGTTAATAGAGAATTGAAGTACTTTTGAAAAACACCAACACAAACATCGTCCCAGTTTCCCCCCTCCTGCATCTCGCCAGACAAATCTCCCCTTCATTGCAGTCTCAGGTGGAACACTGCCCTGGTACCTCTGGGTCTCCCTCGTCTCAGGAGTCTCTTTTCCTCTCAAGAGATAAAACAAACAAGAAAACAGTCATTTGACTCGTCTGTAATCACCTTAGCCATATCCGCTGGAACTGAGGGCTTTTAATTTGCCATGCTTTTAATTTGTTTTCACAGCAGTTTCAAGCAAATTCAATTTGTTAATTAAAGCAGCAAAATGAAATGCTGAGCATTATTGACTAGATGCTAATTGGGTTAGTGTGGAAATTGGAAGTGGGGGTGAAGTGTGGTGGGTGGGGGCTAAAGAGTGGGTCGAGTGGAAAGAGCGGGCCGATTTGGGGGTATCAATAGTAAAGACAAATCGCATTAGAGAAGGCACCATGCCAAGCGGCCCCATGGCAGCTGCTTTATTGTCTTTGTATGTTTATGCTCATTTAAAAAAACATTTCTCCAGGCTTTTTTTTGGCTGTTGTACTTTATCGTAGATTGACAGCTGTACTTCCTGGAGCAGGTAATGTATCGGACAACGGGTAATTAGTTATTTTTATGTGTGGTGTATGTATGGTGTCACTGCAAATTTCAATGTCTATCTATGACAGAGGAAGTGAGTGAATGGAGGCTTTTGAAGATTCCTTTTCATATCCACCCATGAGGCTACTGCCTGTAACCAATCAACCTGTTTAGCTGTGGAACACTCTAATCGGTTCTCTTTGAACATTTATTTCTAGTCAGTTGTTGGCCCTGTCCCGACTTGATAGAAAAGTTTTGATGCCATCAAAATCTAAAAATCAGAAAAATAATCAACTGAGAAGAAATAGATGATATCAAACATTATCTATATATTATCATTTTAAAGTATGTAAGGGAAATAGAATGGCAAATGAGCACATGTTTTTATCGGTGTTTTACACAATGCCAAAACATTAGAGGATTGGGGTTGTAGATTGTTACACAGCTAGGTGGGTTAGGTTAGGTTAGGTTAGGTTTCGCGCAAGACTATGATAAGACTAATTACTGAAAAGATTATTCTCATCAATAAGAGTGATTTGCAACTTACAACTTAACAACTCAAACAAACAATTGGCAGAACTACGTGGGAATTCAAACCTTTACAGGCCAAATTTTTCCCTGTGAAGTCAAAATAGCAAGCTCAGGCAAACCCTTCCCTGCGTAACAATCTAAAAAAGGTGTCAGGCCAGTTACAATACATAATGAATTAAAAAAAACAATAACTTATTATCAGTTGTAGTTGTGTGGCCTTCAATAAAGGAAATTCAAAAGTACCTCTCATACGCCTGCTGGGCTGACTTGGTTTGACTTAGTTTAAATCAGCAGCAACTCTTGCAGTGCTCCAAATCTCTATTTTCCAAGTTCATCCAAAGTAGTTTAGGCTCCACTGAATGTGTGGATCGGATAAAGTATGAATGTGTACTGGGGCTTTTCTTACAAGCCATCCGGTCCCAGTCATTATATCAGTGTGGTTTGGACCCTGCTAATATTTCCCTTTGATTCCAATCTTTTTTTTTAACATATAAGGTTACGATCACCAGGTTGGTTGAGATGAAAAGGTTGAATGAATTGGGAACTTTGGAATTGTTATTTTTCTATGTGCAGATGACATGGCTCTGTTGAATTTAGAAGTTTATGACCTTCAGGGTGTACTGTCATGGTCTTTCTGCCAAATATGAACCATCCAGAATAGGAGTCTGCACCTGCGGCTATGGTTCTTTGGCTAAAGACAGTAATTGGTCTATCCAGGTTTTGTGTGAATTGCTGCCCTGGCTGAAGAAGTTTAAATCTTTTGGTGTGTAAAAGAGGTGAATGAAGGTTTGGTGCAGCATCTGCATGGCTGTGGACGGTGTGTCCAGACCATTATGGTGAAAAGGGAGCTGAATCAGATGAAAGAATTCCCAGTTTTTAAGTTGATCTAATTTAAAACCCTCACATGTGGTCATGAGGTCAGGGTGGTGACTGAAAGAATGAGTTTGCTTACATAATTGGATGTAAAGCAAGTTGGGATACCCGGAAGGAATTTGAAGTAGAACTGCAGCTTCTAAATGTTGGAGGAATCGGCTGTTTTTGGAATCAAATCATCCTTTTGCTGTAAAGTTCCATTTTAAAAGCATTTGAGATCCAAATGAAGACACAACATATTCTCACGCAGAGGTAAATGTTCCTAGCACAAATGAAAGAATCTCCAAACCTCTTCATTCCCCTGCCTTACCGCCAAGAATTAAACATCAATCCTTAACAAGCTCATTGACTCAAAGCTTTGCTGAGCTGTTTGCTTAAGATCGCTCAGTCTCTCTCCAGATACGTTGTCACAATGCATTGCTAATGAAAATAATTCAATCATTTGACTTGAGATCCACACGGGTGAAGGACAGAGGAGTCTGGTTGGGAAGAGAAGAGAGATAGAGGGAGTCAGGGATAACATGAAGAGAGAAATTGCCAAGTTAGATCAAGAAAAAGATAGTGGCGATACAACATAATCATAGTTTCAATATGTGTCACTGAGGCTTGTCTGAGTGGTCACCCTTGTGAGTAAGTCTTTTCTGCCTGTGGGGAGGGATCCCACACTCATAGGTGGCACATAAAAGATAAGATAAGATAAGATAAAAGGTAGCTGGACAGATGTCAGGTCTATTAAGGTATATCCATCCTTACAAATTCTGATCAGATAGTTCCTTAAAGTTAGTCTCTATGTTGATGGTATATGTCATTCCCTCCTGTCATATGGTGTGTATTTCAGTGTTGATACTTGACCAAAGCCCGACTGATCACTCGGGGATCGGTCAAATATTAGAAAATATGTTCGGGGCTTCGGCAAATCAAGCAAAGCCCAAGTCCGGTTCGGAGAAAACGACTTATCAAAACTATTCTTGGTCACGGCAATGAGAAGGTTTCAGACTTCAACTATTGCCGTAGTTTCTGTTGTGTTAGAAATTAAGACAAATTGATGAATACATTTCCTGTATCCTTTCCTCCTGAACAGCGTTGTAAAGGTAAATGTTGTGCTGAAGCCAATCACACTTAAAATTTGGTGAGAGGAAGGGGACACCCTTTCCAAGTTTCCAGCAAATCACAGGGTTAGTCACTTTCACATTCACACCTACGGCCAATTAAAGGTCACCAGTTCACCTATTTTTCATAAATTTGGACTACAGGGGAGAGCGGTTGTACCCAGGGAAACTCACGCAGATTGGATTTGAGACGAACATATACGATAAAACATACAACATACCCGTAAATACACAGGTACGTTGCTACATTAATAAAACTAAATGCAATTCAGCTTAATTGTGAATTGCATTTAGTTTTACTAATGTTAACTGGTGAAATTGATTATTCACAGCTGTATGTTTCAGTGCTATCAGTGAGTTTCATCACTAGTGGTCTAGATCCTCCCACTTGAAGATCTCTTGAGAAGATCTCTTTAGTCTTCCGTCAAACGATGGTAAGATTTATGACCAGAAAGGGATTCATTTGTTACTAAACAAATGTTGAAAAATGCTTTCTTTTGATGATGAAATGATTTCATCAACTCCAGGCTATTCTCTCAGATTACTGCTCTTGACCACCATGACAAAAAAGGGATTGAATACACTGTAAAACATTTCTATTAGATGTCCATTTCTACTAGTTCTATCACATAATACCTCATCTGTAGTGGGCAATTTTGAAGGTTTTTCGTGGTGCTTAATACCAAATGTCCTCATTGAAGAGAGTGCACTCAGCAATACGAATCTGGTGGGGATTGAATTGTTTAGAGTCACTCTTTTTTTTTTCTGCCAGTAGATATATCTTTCTTGTTCATAAAAATTTGCAGCTCTATGTTTTGTAATCATAAAAAAGAAAAGTTTGGTGTGATATGAAGCCGTTTTGTGCGGCAAGTGCTGATTACAGCAGGAACCATCTGCATGGAGCACAAAACAGGCAGCCTCATCAGAATACCTAATATTCAGATAGAGGGGATCTAAGTACCTGGCAAACCCAAGTAGATATATAACAAAGAGCCTATTACATATCGGACAAATTGGCCTGCAAGGCTAGGGGTGGCTGATCAGGAGTGTGTGGTGAGTATTAGTCTTTTAGCTCCACACAAACTCTGAGATTGGATAGCCCCAAGTTCTAATTACAATTTAAGTTAACATCTAAGGTGGTAATTTTGATCTGAGGAAGAGTGGAAATTTTGATGTCTTGCGGACCGCCCTGTGCTCACACTGTCCACCCTCTCTCGCTCTCTCTTAATCTATGCGTGTGTTTTTTCATCCCAACCTAGTACCTACTCTTACTTGCCCTTGCTCATCGTAAAATTCATTTTGAATTTAAAAAAAATTAACAGAGTTACAGAGATGTGAAATGTAAAAGCGCGCACACACACGCACACACACACACACACACACATTGCAATTCCCTCATCGTGTCCTGCGCTAATCCATCGTATTTCTGATTAAAGTTGTTCTATTATATAGAAAATAGTAATATGTTGAGATGGGGATGCAGGACAATTTAAAATGTAATTATATACCTAATTGAATTGTAGGTTTATATATATATATATATATATATATATATATATATATATATATATATATGCTCGTATCTGAAGATTAGGCCTGTTAGATATATTGTTTAAGCATTTATATTCTCAATAATCACAATGATATGCAATGTCAAAAAAGGAAAAATGTATTCAATTAGATGTGAGATGAATAGATGAATAGATAATGAGCTGCATTTAGAGTTAGTATATATAGTTTGTGTATCACTTTGGCGAACAGTATTTCATTTTAGATGTCAGTAACATCCAAATAGTTGACTTTATTCTCCGCAGAGTTCTATTTCATGGCATCCATGATCAAGCCTGCCAGGAGCAGGTTTCTGGGCGCTGTGGCATCCTGCTATTATCGCTGATGTATTGTTTGAGGAATCCATCAAGAAAAATGTAAATGCACTAACCAGATTTACTGCATTCACATCACAGAGAATGGAATATGGGTTTTTTGGGTTTTTGGACTAGGAGTTGAAATATCAGAAAATGTCATATTAAAGTCTGGGAAACTCGGATACTTAAGAAAAAATAAATAATATGTAAAACTTTCACATGTTGTCACATAGTGTACAGATTGTTATGGCAATGGAAATTCATGTCGACTCATGATATGAGATTTGTGAAAATCTCAGACTTAAAGAAGGATGACATTGGAGGTTGGACTGGTTTGTTACTCAAAGTCAGAAACCCATAATCACATGCAGGCTTCAAAATTGAATTTGTCCGTTATGTTTACTCTCGTGCTCTAAATGTTGAGTTTCTCCCTCTACTACTCATTCTCTGAGCTCTCTCTCTCCCTCGTTTTGCCTTTTCTCTGTCCTTTTTTTCCAGCTCATTACTCCTGAACAATTATATTTTGGTAGAGAGCCTTTCAGTTTCAGCCTGCTGCTGGAAAAAATGAAAACCGTCAGTGCTCAGGCAAGACGATGGATCAAAGTGTCAACGCCAAAGTTATCGTCACCTTGCTTGATTTATATTTCTTCCTTGCTTTTTTTGCAAGAATGCACCCAAAAAAAAACACATGGACACACACACAGAAAGTTTTCACAGATAATCACACTTTAGGGGCAGTTTTAGGGGCTTATGGAGTGGCTATAATTCTGACAGAGAGCCTTGACTGAGGCGGTAGAATTAAACAGCCAATTTCACCTGGCTATTGGAGAGTGAAATATTTCACATGCCTGCCATGAGACAGTAGCCTAACGCAGGGAAGAGAGTGAAAACACAGCGTGGATCACCACATTTCCCTGTCACAATAGTGTGAAACCACCGCCTTTCAATGACATCATGTTAAGTCTATATCCACTAGTTGATTGACTTTCAAACTACTTTCTTTCTTAGCTATTAAAAAGTTAAAACGGCAGAAACATGGGACATCTGAAAGCAGGTGCAGTTGTTTAAAACATGATTTACACTGAAAATTGTGTTAGTATAGCATATGTTAAATGATACATATATCTGGGTCAGATTTAGGAATTTGTTCAGTTATACTTTAATAAACAGTCTGGGGATCCTGTGATGTTCTCATCCTGCCCACACATTAGTGCAAAAATAGAATTTACAGTATGGTGTGCTTCATGTTAATTACCAGTGTTTGAGAGAGGCATACATACCAGAAGATAGATTTCTGCAGGCGTTTATTTTCCTCTTTTTCCCCATACTGTGTTTGCCAATTGAGGCTATAGAGACAACAGCCTTGGGTGGTAGGAGCACTGTGTCGAGGAGTGAGAATTTGCGAGGATCAAACACTCAAATGAGCCGTGGTGATGGGCCTGGTGATTCGTGCCGCTGTCTCTGAGGCCCAGCCACAGAGGATTTCTCTGCATCATCTCCTTCTTCCTTCTCCTTATCTCCATCACCCTCCGCCTCAGGTTTCACCGTCTGCACATAGGGGTCTTTAGAATTTTGAATAACCTTTTTAAGAGGGCCATATACTGGTAGATATAATTTTTATCATTTACTTGATTGATAAGTATGATCGATACTACACAAAAACTCACCATCAATGCTGGACACATTAATATTAACCAGAAAATTATTTCAACCTAAACCGTATTGTTTTTCCCAGCCTGAAACAAATACGTTTTATTATAGGAACACCGATTGATCCGCGCCGGGAGGCCAAGTTTCATGTGATCTGTGATCGGCCGAGCAAACAACCATGGTTCACTCGTGTCAAGCAGGTAACACTCATAAACCGTACACGAAAACCAAGCACAAAATACCATGGCTACAACCAGCAGTTTGTCAGGAATGACAGCATAGGTCTTGTATGTATGTAGTAATACCTATACTGTACATATTTACATTATCTTGTCATAATATGCTCCAAACATATTATTTCATCAAACTTAGGAAAACCACGTCTGACATTTGAGTACAGCTCTAGATTAGGCAGAGTACTAAAATGAGGGTTTCATTGAATGATCAGCTGCTTTATTCAGGCTTCATGTCACTACAACCAGCGGTCAGTGCGCCCTTCACCACCTCAACCTACTATGGGTATAGAAACATTCTGCAAATGGTGGATCAGCACTCGCAACTGATCTCCAATGAATTAAATCCTATTTTTCTTCATGCGTCTCAGTCTGAAATATTATATTGCATTGAGAAATCCTCAATGTATATTCAACATAATAATATCATAAAATATATTTAACAAGCAAAGTTGGACATTCATCAGTGTTGCAGGATTCCAGGACTTGTTTTTTACCCTGAAACATGCATGCACTAAATACTAAACAGTATGATAAAAACCCCAGACCATAATAATTCAGGCTATTTAACTTCTTCATCAACAGTCTAGTCAGCCAGCCAGCCAAGCAGTCAGTGTCAGGGATAAGACAAGGCCATAATCCAATTCTGGATTTTACACGCAGTCATGCCTTTACCTTTGACAGTTTGATTGATGTGTATGTAAATGTGTTTTGAGGAGAGCTGTGAGCAGCTAGTTAAAGCAGACATTTAGGGTTGCCATGTCAAAGATGAATGGGGGGAAGGAGAGAGAGGAGAAGGATGAAGGAATTCAAAATAGACAAGTATGGATCTATGAATGAAGATAGACATTAGACGAGCCCTAGACAAGGCATTATGTACCCCGCTGGCATCACTCGGAATTCATAGGGAGGCAGTTTGACAGCTTAACAATGGCAAACTAAGGGGAGACTATTGGACGCACACCAAGCAGCAAAAGGTTACTGACATTTTCTAGTGCCCTTTTAATTGACCCCCCCCACACACACAACCTGGTCGTCCATTTCCCTTCATCTTTCCTAAGCTGAATAGAGTAAAAGCGCTGAACATTGGGGTGAAGACACTTCATAGATATCAAATTTCTCAAGCTACTACAAGTTGGGGTACATGTTTGCTCCTGTTAGCAGGGATGTACTAGTATGCGTGGATTCTGTAGCCACTGTGGACTGTAATGTGGACACAGTGGTGTGTGAGGGCTTAGGAACAAAGTTCAGGGGAACAATATCTGACAGGGACCTAAAAACAGCCAACCAGTTTCAACACTTTCTGAGACAGGAGGATGATGACATAAGAGGTGCTGTCGCCATCAGTCATGTACAAATGCAGAGCTGTTTGAAGGAATTAGTCAATGGAGTCATGTCCTTCCATTAGCATTTAGCCTGTAGGTACTAACTTGTGCAACAGACACTGATCTTTCTGGATACAACAAATCTATTATCTAAATAGCGGGGTGAATACATCCATTTTTTACGCATCATGGACTGTGGCAAACATCAAATTATGAGACGGAAATAGGTAATAGATTTACTCCCATCAACTTGATAGCTAGTTGTGTCACCGTTGGATTTTCTCCCATTTTGTTTCTGCTGTGATTCTGGGTTGAAAAAAGAGCCACTATTGACTTGATTTAAACGTCGGAAGCAAATTACTTGGTAATTTCAATTCAAGCATGATTTACTTTTAGTATTTTGATTTCGTTTCATTAATCTGAAAAATATGATTAGAGTTCTTTATCTTAAAGTATGATCAAAATGTTCTAAACAGTAAATATGTGATGCAATTTATCTCTTTTCCGTGCTTGTAATGTCAAAATAGGAATTTGACTATATATAGTTATATGTATCGCAGTTTACCCCAAAATATATAAATATATCACAAATTTCTTGCAATCCCAAAAAATAATTAGCCGTGGCCTTCACACATTGACTCTCCCGTGGATGCCATTATTTTGCCACAGTGTCACTGGAATATTGGAGGCCTGAACATTGACTTTTATTGATCCTTTGGATCTGTGGAGTCCCAGGGCCTTAGAAATAGCTTTTAATCCTTAGTAGACTTTCAGAGTTCAGTCACCTTCTTCCTCATCTCTTCTGGAATTTCTTTTCGTTTTGGCATGGAGTGAAACTTTTGAAACCGACTAGCAGAACTCATGCTGTATTTCATTTGGTTGAACAGGATAGTAAACAGAGCTGAGTGTGTCGACTCCAGCTGAAACGTAGTTTTTTGGAGTTAATTAATTTTTCACACAAGCCTATTTGGTATTAAATACAATTTTATGGTTCAATAAAGACAACAGTCTTTGAAAACTAGGTTGCCTTTGGCTAAAGTTCTAATTTGTTTGAAGATTCAATACAATTAATATTAAATACAAACAAAAACGGAGGAAAAGAGAAAAAGGTCAAAGACTTTTCCACACATGCACACAGACACATAGACAACGTCCACATATTCACAATTGTATTAGGGTTGCCCCAATAAGGTGTTATTTTAATGAATGAATTATTAAAAAACAACAAATAAACAAAAAAAGGAAAAGAGAGAGAGGGATTGCACAGGTGTGCACCAGTATGTAGGTGTAAGATCTATGACAGAGCAAATGACTGTTACTGGCAAAGGGACGTTGTTATTGTGGATGCATGCTGACAACAGTAAAGGTTAACGTGTGGAGTTGTTTCTGCTTTTTTCTTGAGCACTGACTAGATATTTGTTTATGTGTGTATGTGTGGCGCTACACAAACGATAGTTGATGACAAAAGCCCCTGGAAAACTTCCCTCTTGCTAGTTTTAAAATTACAACTTTTTTCTCATGAAATTTCGACATAAATTGCATAAATGTTCTCAATATATGGTAAATAAAATAAGTTGACATATAAGGATTTCTAATATCTATCTATCCATTTATTTACTCATGCACCAAAATCCATCTTAATTAAAACAACTTTAAATGCTTTAACTGCAAATACTGATATATTCAATTCATTTTGAGTATTTATTCACAAAACATATAATTAATTAGATCAAATACACACATACACCCACCACTTCACTGACATAAAAGACTTACAGTTTAAATGTTGGTAACTTATTCAAGCACACCCAGAGGAAATTTTTTTGTTATGGTGATGGGTCTTTTCGAATACTGTATTACACACAATGCAGGAGGGACACACTTGAAAAGAGTAAGCACGTGTGAGACATGATTCCAACGAATGAGGCAAACAAATTGAGAATGAAAACACTCTTCTTTGCCGTAGATGTAATTTTCTTTCAGTCAGATTTCCTGCATGGGAACGCAGAAATGGACTGACAAGAAAAAGAATAATCATACCCTGCAAAATGTTTCCAGAGCCACAAATGACATCAAACAATGAGACACACAATAGCAGATAGAACGAGTGCAAGAGGGAGAAATACCCAGGGGGAAAATGCAACCGAAAGAGATACCCTACATCGCTCCTCAATGCCCCCTCATGACCTATTGAGCCTGCGCACTGCTATACTGTGACTCTGATGAAGTAGGCCATGATTCCTTTCAATTCAGCCAGTGTGATCCAGTCGTATTAAAGGCAATCGACTGGCTAAACAGAGGCACTATATCACAATATGCAGGTGCAGACCAGGCCGGCAGAGGAGCGGGCAGAGACATGGTGCCTTAGGAGAGAGGAAGGAACCCTAGCATCGATCTCTCTCACACTTAGGCTGACAGTCAACCATGAGGGAGAAACACACACTGTCATATACACACACATACATACACACGTGTGTACTCTCACACACACATTCATAGACGCTCAATGGCTGGGCTCGGGTAGCAGTGGGAGAATAGCAAAAATGAGAAGTGAGAGCGAATGCAGAAGTGGAGGACAAATGAGACTTGTCATTTCCTTCATTGTTTTCATCCCTTGAGGTGAATAGACGGATAGAATAAAAGAAAAAATTGTTTTTTGTGAAACCAGGTTGAGCTGTACTTAAGAAAGAGAACTTGTCTTGAATGAGAGCAGGGTGTTTTTTGGGAGTTTGGGTTCAGTGGCTTGGCTATGCTGGTCAAAGCCATTGCCCAAGGTGGGTGAAACTGAAATAGACTGGAAAAGCATCATAGGCCCTTAAAAAAATCATATGAAAGACCTGATTCATCCCACAAATGTTCATTTTATTGACATTCCTTGCAACTTATGAGGGCTCCAAACAAGCCATGGAGCTGATACATCCAATTAGACTGGATATATACCTTGACCCTTCTGGGTACTAGAGAGGACGTAAGCGTGTGCTGTACATAGAGGTTGGGGACTTGTGATAAACACTTAGCATGTAAGAGCATAAAGTGTTTGCACCCTCTCATCCTCTTGAGGAGAATACTGAAGAGATGGAAGCTGTGAGCTCGTAGCAGAAGCTCAGGTCAAGAACTTGATGTTATGCGATGTCTGATCTGATTCGTAGAGAACCTCTTATCCCACACAGTTGTTGAGAGGTGAGGTCTTCATCTTGAGGCAAGGATAAAACCGTTTTACCATGACCTGTCAATCATCCTTGGCTATCGCTTCAACCTTATCGCTTAACATACTGGGTTGGATCTTTCCTCTCTAGCTATAATCATTTATATAAATATCTGGCAGAAGTAATCCAAGCCAACACAAATACCAATAAATATACCTTACATGCGTTATACAAATTAGTTTGCAGCCACACCTTATCACATGCACAGAGTTTGCTGTATTCTACAAGACATCTGCACACTCAAAGAGAATCTTGAGAAACGTCTTCAGTTTAGCACACAGCAGAATTCCACCAATCTTCCGTCTATCTTCTCCTATCCCTTAATACATACATCTTTTCTTTTCTAATGTGTTTTATGTAGTGGGCCTGTCCTGCACCTACTTCACATTAGCAGATAGACCTACTTCTGCAATGTAAATTCAATATCTAACCACTCTCCATTATTTTTCCAAATGCTGGTCTGTTGCCAGACACCTTGTGGCAAGATCATATAAGCTGGATCGAGGTGATTAACACACTGTATATATTTGGAGGTGGTATGTATTGCATGTGTTTATGTATTGGGTCGCAATTGGGTAAAGGAGAGGGAGGATACAGGTGCTGAAGATGTTTGCTGGTGTTGATGTGTGAATGAGGTCAAGATTCAGCCTAATGAAACATATTTAATGCCAGCAGAAACAATGTTGAATCCTACATAGTGCATTTGAGGGCATATTTGTTTTCTTGGTTGTTGTGAGATGATGTTTAACCCCCTCTTACACTAGATAAATGTTACTGTATCTTTGAATATGGGCTAGTTCTTGGTCTGACAGCAGCACATATCTGTATTTGAGGACAGTGTAATTGTGGGAGTATAGTGATGAAGGTCCAGGTGTAAAACCCACTGTCCGCCACTGTTTGCTACTTTATTTTTTTTGGTTTGGATCTCACACCCTGTGTACCGTCATTAGTTGGGAGCAACATATAGACTTCCCAAAGTGTAATGCAAAAAAACATCCTGAACACAGCAGTTCAGCAAAATATCAATGAAATATGAAAATATAATCATCGGGCAGCATCTCTTTGAATAAACATTGTGCTCCACATTTTTAATGGGTGTTAGCGATGATTTTGAGGAATTACACAAATTTGAGCACTTTGTTTGTGTACTTTCTTTTTGAAGAAATGCTGCCTTGTATTCATTGGCACCCAGATATCAATATTGGGAAGGGAATTGTTACCTCAATAAATACATGATACAACTGAACATTGAAGTACTATTAATATGTCACTTTTGTGGATGTGAGTCACATTTTCAGTCATTATCGTGTCACATTTTTCCATTTTAGGTACCTGCACACATTGATTTTACTGTCAGCTAACTGCATTGCTTTGGCTAATTTGACAGCCATTCATGCTTATTACGCTACTTTTTTTTTAACAATCCGAGAGAAGTATAAATAATAAAAGTTATAAAGTATAAACAGCCCATTGGTCAGTCTCTGCTGTTGAGGTTTATGAATATAAGGTAGGCCGGCTCATTCGGTGTGAATTATTAACTAAACCTCACCCACCTCTTCCAGTGGTTTGACTTGACTGACTATTAAAAAAAATCCTGCGCTATACTTCCTATGGTAGATTGATTTTTTCCCAATGAAACACTTAGACTTACACCATAATTATTGGACTACCTTTATGATTTGCATTGATTTACAGTCACAAATGGAAAACATATAATTTGCTTGGTGACATAATTAACTAACCTTTGTGCAGAAGTGTATGCAAGAGATGTATGACATCTGAAGATAACACCTTTCATGCTCTCTGCAGGTGGCCAGATGTTCCAGTTCTCTTGTTTCATTTGACAAACAAACTGTAACATAGCAGAATTTAGAGTAGCATTTTTTTCTCCAATTAGGCACCGGCACCATTGAATGTCTTTGCTCAAAAGGGACATGATGTTTGGCCATGAGGTTTGCCTGTTTTCCAGTGGTTCAAAACCACTGAGCAGGTTCCATATGGATACAGCATACAAGCAAATTTTTGCTTGTACCCACACACACACACACACACACACACACACACACGCACGCACACACACACACACACGAAGCATGTACACACCTGTAGCTAAAAGGCCAAACTTAATGTAACCTCATGTAACTTTTGACAAGTTCTCCTAAAAACACTGGAGTTGAATTCAGACGTTCAAGAAGGGACTGGTGGAGAGCAGTCATGTAGAAAGAGAATGCTGTTATTGGAGTTATTAACAGGCTTTTGTGTTTCCCTCCTCTCAGCTGAGCTATTCAGAGCATAGCATCCTCATCTGCCAGAAACACATGACGACAGACAGACACAGCAGACGGACACATTGTGCAGCCCCTCTACACACCATGCACCCAACCCCTAATATATTTTTTGCCTATTTATAACAAATTAAGTTTCCCTCAAAGTGAATTTCAGGCTTGGCTACCTTTGGTGGGTGAGCAACTCTCTTTTCATTAATTTTCATTCTCTTTCCCGCAAACAAATGATCTACTCTACAGACTGCTCTGTGTTAATCTCCTCTCCTCTCTTTTACTTATTTCTGTTTTCTCCCTTGTCTGTCTCCTTTTTCCTGCTTGCTGGTAAATGTGAACTAAGCAATGGAAAATAATTACACTGTCAGACAGGTGCATTCTGATTTATTAAAAGCCTTGAATGCTATCTTTTTTTATTCCCTCTTTGCATCCCCAAGGGGAACTCAGTCATGACACTAAAATGAGACAGAGGGAATGTCGCTGCTCTGTGCTCCATCTAAGAAGTCAGCAGAGTAAATATCCATTGGCAGAATGGGGCAAATAGATGGCCGTAATGCAGCTGCAAGGATGTAAAAAGTTTTGTCTCTGGAGCCCAAGAGGCGGAGACACAAAAAGATGAGGGGTGGTTTGAAAAAGAGAAAGATACGTCTGTTGTCTGCTGCAGACAGTCGGTTTGAGATGACATTCTTATTCCTCCTTAATTCCTCATACTATCCTCACACAAACCACTTCACATTGTTGTAGGGCCATAGATAGCATAGATTACTTTTTAGCTTAATACTTATTCATTGAAACGGTTGAGACGAAATTAGAGACAGAGAGAGAAGAGAGGGAGTACCGAGCCATTGCAATGTGCATAAGTTCCAATTTCCAAAGTAAATATTATCTCTGTCTGAGTACCCCGATCTGTGTGCATTTTTAACAACAATATAATCAGAACCAATAAGGGGTCAGCATTGCATGAACGTTACGCCATCTAATGCAGAAAGCTTCACCTGTGATTCTTTCATCTATTTATCTGCCATATTTAATCTACAAAGCCTGTAAAACTAAAACGTTAAACAAGCCCAAAACACCGCCACCATGCCTAACGTACTCACGGACCTCTCCCTCATCACTATGTTCTTTAACACCAGAGAGATCGGACAGATGCAGTGGTGGGGGAATGCATAATAAAGAAGAATATAGTATCCTTCGGGGAAACATTAGTTAGAGATAAAAAGCGATACAACTCTAACGTAAGGGACATAGATCATAAACATGCTTATCTTCTGCTCCCTCTGGACCAGCCTTCTCAGTGAACTTTCTGGGGCAAAAGGAAAGTCACAGCTCAACCTTTTTCTCAAATTCTTGATATCAAAGCCTGTTGATAATAAGCGTCTGATAGAATAAGGTTCACTTACTAGTGAAGCGGAACACAATGCAGCACAAAACAACAAGCTCTTCTGCCAAGAAACCAGCAATGAGATAATGATGGCCTTTCCATCTTTGAAGAATACCATCCTCCATCCAAATGCTGAGGTGCTGGAGGCGGGGATTAACATATAATTTGACAATAAAGACTAGCTATTTTATCCAGATACCTGTAAGCTGCTATGAAGAATAATACAAAACGTCCTGAGGCCCACAGTGGACAATTGATGAGAAATGCAAAAATGGGAAGACAAAATGGCAAAGAGGTAAAGCATGGACCTATTAAGTTAAGTAATAGCCCTTATGTGGGATTTGACTACAGTTGCCTTCGCTCTGCATGAATTGTTGAGCCTTGGGCCCTCATGACCCGGTCGCCGGTTCACCTGTTGTACCTCCTTAGGTGCGTACTAACCACTGCAGACCAGATACACCCATCAAGACCTGGAGTTCTGGACATGCGCTGACTCTGCTGATGCTGTCTGTCGTCTAGCCATCACAGTTTGGTCATTACCAGATCTTTAACTTCAGTACAAAATGTTACTTTGCTGCCTCATATAGCCGACCCCACTAACAGGTACCCTTATAAAGAGATGATCAATGTTATTCTGACCTCACTTGACAGTGTTTGTAATGTTATGGTGGATTGCTGTACTTTTATTTTAACTCGCATGGGATTTTACCTTTGCACTTTCTATTTAAAAATATTTTTTGTCTGTTTGATGTTAAAGCTGCAGCTAATTCATTCATGAACAGTTTGCCACTAAAGGGGAAAAAATATGTTATCTTGAGCTGTTCACTTCTTAGCTTTGGAAGTAGCAACTCGGGAAGTGCTTATGTCCGTCTTGAATATATGCTAACAAAGCTACCAAACTCTCTATGTATGGGGAATATCACTAACATTTCCAATGGTCTGCCTGGTTCCTTCTGTCTCATTTGTATCTGATACCGTAGCTAAAAAGATTAAAAGTTTCTAATCAAATTTGTTTGGGTCTTGCCTGTAAACTAATCACACTATTCCAAACTTTTGTTACAGCAATGTATTACAAATGTTAACATACAGATGTTCACATATGTCTTACCAACTTATCAGCATGAGTGCTTATTGGCTATTCATATGTTAGACTTAAAAAGAAGCAGTCAGCTGTTGGAGGCCTCGCCTCATTGCAAACCATTTGCATTCACAGAACAGCTAGAGTTTCAAGAATTGAGTTCTGAGAGACCTTTTTCAGTCTCATTCATACCTCCGCCAAGGAGGTTATAGTATTACTTTGGTTTGGCTGTTTGTCTTTTTTCTAGCAAGATTACAAAAAAACAACAACAATGGACAGATCACTATGAAAACTTACCCAGAGGTTGGTTTTGGCATATCCTAGAGATTATTTTGGTGACATAATGTCAAGACTTCACGACGGGACGTCATAATAAGTTTTCTCAACCATTGCGAGAGAGTACTTCTGGAGGTTTATTTGTAATGACTCACGAATAATGGACGGATTTACATGAAATGTTAACTCAATAATGTCTGCCTTGGGTACCATTGTGCTTTGGAGAAGGTTGGCTTGCTCTGAGGGCTTTCTAGTTAGTTATTTGAATTAAATTTGTAACACAGATCCCCCCCTAAATAATATTAAGATTACCAAATGGTAACATATGATGGCAAACATGGTGTAAATCACTCATTTCCTCACAGACGTGACAGGATCATCCAATAGGAAAGCTCAAACATTATTAATCATATATTTATTATTTTCAAAGTTATGACTTTAAAGGGTTGTCATAAAGAGCTTAGCTTCCAAAAGTCAAACATGGGTTTTCTACATTTAAGCATACACAATTTAAAAAATATAATTTAAAAATATTGTTGGGTCTCAGAAAACTTGTAGATTCAAGCCTAATTTTGACTCATAAAGAACGACCTGTACCGGCCAGAGGGTCCAAAACATTGCATTTTATTTTAATGTAATTAAATAAACAGACAGTTTGGAGTTCCAGACCTTGGCAGGTAAAAATTATAGGAATCTTTAATCAACCCAAAGGAAGAAATGTATGTGTGCTTGTCTTTATGTGCGTCCACAAGTTTGCCTAGCCCAGCTCCTTCAGTGTGGCTGTTGACCTTCTCCTCTCTCCACGGATGGAGTGGCTATTGATTGAATCTTGGCACACAGTGTACAAACACGCTGATAAGAGAAGAGAGGCAGCCAAGCAGATATAGCTGCAGTGCCCACTCCATTCCCCTCCTCTCCTCTTTCTCCACACACACAAAAAACTGTTCTTCTAGTCTCCACTCCCACTGAGCAGACACCAGGACACGGTACCTGAACACTGATAGAAGGTAGGATTAGCTCTTAAATTCAATCTCAACAGTCTAAGTAATGTTAAGTCACTGCCAGTGACACTGACTCTTTTCAACTCAGCAAATGTGATCTACCATGATCTTTGCTTTGATTTGTGAGATTACAAAAGATAAAAAATTAAGGAGTGGGCATCCCCAGATTTTATTTTCTTTACTTGAAAACATTGGGGCTGACTTTGACTCAGGCAGTAGGTCGGTCACTTACTTATCAGGGGTATGTTGGTTCCATCTCCGCCCCTGCAGGTTTGTGAAATTGTCCCTGAGCAAGAAATTGAACCATTCCTACTGGTTTATGGATAGTAGATGAGTGTGTGATGGTTACCACTCCTGAAGAGCAGGTGGTGGCATGCATAGTGGTCTCTTCCACCACCTTGTCAATTGTAGTCTGAATGAGTGAGTGCTGGCTGGTGTAATAGTAATAGCGATCAAGGATTCAGGCCTCTTAAGTTTCATGCAGGACAAATCTGAGACAACCTTAAGGCTGGTCCGTGCCCTGTCCACTCTCCCACCCAGAAGCCTCTCATTTACAGTTTTCTTCCATCTGTTCTACAGGAAGAGGTTGGGCTGTGTCAGAGGAGACTATTAATGGTTTAGCCCTGACCTCACCAGCGGGATCAGCACAAGGAATATGCTGCTTCTGCAACTCCAGGAAAAACAAAAGTTTGTCAAAAGCCAAGATGGGCAAATGAGGTCCTTTCTAATCAACATGTCTGGGAGACATTTCATGACCAGACAGAACTGAGGACATAGTCTGAAAATGAGAGCTGATTCTCAAAAAAGATTTGTTAGTATGCAGCCGGTTAAATATGTGTCTCTTTTTTTCTTTGTGGTAATGTGAAAATGGAAGCCCCAGGGGAGGCTTTACTCAGGTCTACTCAGATACTCTCAGGAGGGTCTAAGCATAGATAAAGATTAGAAAGACGAGGACTAGAGGAACAGATATCGGGTCATGAACACAGCAGATCAGGAGCTTTCGCTCACCTGGGAAATAAAATAATTCTCCTGTTATTTGTGTATGTTTGTGTCTGTGTCTATATGCAGCTCAAGGCATTGTGGGTAATCACCACAATATACCCACAACATATCTCCAGGCTTCAAATTATATTCTTATCAATCTGCAGAAAAATAACACTGATTTTATAAAAAAAAAAAAAAGTTTTATTAAAATAAGTATTAAAGCAATTGTGCTGCATTTTGTGATTTTTTAAATTTAAAGTTTTAACGTGCATTAAAGTTAAGCGCTAAAGCAGCGAAAATTACCAAAAACCACAACCACAAAAATAAAAGCCTTATTTATTCATGCCAATTTTTTAAAGATTAGCCAAAATAGATAAATTATACTATATGCTACAGGCTACTTATATGTAGGTGAATTGTACGACCATCGGACAAATCCAGGCTCGATTTCTACTGCTTCAGCGCCGGCTGGCTGCAGCCTTTTATTTACTGGCAATTTTTATTGGAACATTTAACAGACTCTTGGCGAGAAAGAAAATAAACATGGCCTATTTCCCAAAGTATTAAATTACAATCAGAGCTTTTAGGGCAAATTCCTTACCTCCAACTTACAAATGTTATATATTAAATGATGTATACTACTGGTACTTACAGTACAAACCCTCATCCGAATATCCTGTCTAATCCTATCTACCATTAAACAACAGTCTTCTAGTTCTCTAATTATGCGATGAGCGAAAAGAGACGGTTGTTTACCTCCCTGTAGCAATGAAAGTGAATATCCCCCGGAATCTCATTCTTATTATGAAGTCTCAATTGGCAGTTTGAGAATGAAAGAAAGTAAATGATTTTACAACCAAAGGGCTGATTTGAAAATGATATTCAGATCCTACAGACTTGCCCTTTGCATTGATCCCAGAACCATTAGATCTCTCTACTGTCCCTCTATCTCCCTATCGCAATTAAAATGCAACTCAGCTGAAGTGAATTCAGTCCGGCGCAATGTGATCTGCAAATAAATATCAATCAATTTTCCTTTTTAAATCTTGGTTTGAGTAGGACAATAAAACATACCTGTCTTACAAATCAGTAAACACCGACTCGAAGATGAAGAGCAGTTGAAATTTAAAAGAGCTGGTCAGTGTGGGCGGGATATCAGAGGAATGCTGTACTTTACAGGAAACAAATGAGCCAACAATATTGGAGAATGAATGAGCAAATGAAACGGTCTCTGACTCCCACCACTACCATTAGAATGTTTAAGTTATTGTAGTGTCACTGCAAAGATTCTGGCTGGAAAACTGCAGCAATTCGGCTTTAAACTTTAATGCAGCCAGAAAGCTCTCCTCATCCCGTCCCCTCTGACCTGTGTGCGCGGCTGTGGCGTTGCATATGTGCATGAGATTGAGAGGGCGGAGAGGGAAAGAGCAGGAGAGAGAGCGGACGAAGAGTTATGAGAGGGTGGAGCTATGCTGTCTGCCACCCAGGCTAAGAGAACATAAAGAGAAAAATACGGCCATAAACCCTCTCTATGACTATGAATACTAATACTGCCTCTGTGAGGCAAACCGAGCGAATCTGTCCTCTCACCTTTGTCTCACTCAGACAAATGACATGGCTTAAAGAGAAAAGTAGTGCCCTGCACAGGCAGAATTGTAAGGCTCATTATTTATAAGCGCAGATGGAGACACACCTGAATCCTGCTTCCTGACCCAAAGGCCCTTCAAATATTTTTAGTGCATTGTGATGTTTCCACCCTGAATCGAACAACAGGTCACAAAGCTGTAAGAATGAATGGAAGTGGGAACAACTGTGCTTCATAGATTTGGTATGTATTCATTCTCATAGATGAAGTATGAAAAGATCATGCCATCATTGAGGTTTAGCTTAGTGTTTCATGAATTATTTTAAGGGTTCATTTAATTGTGTTGCGTTCTTACTTAACACTTCATTCTTTGTTTTGTCCCAACTTTTTGTTTAAAAACTACCAGTCTTTGTCCCTTCTGGCTTTGGAGATTGCCTGAAGTATTTTCACGTCCAACATAAGGCTTGCCTCAATTGTATACCAAGTCTGTACATTCATCAATCATCCATAACATTAAAAGCATTTGGTGTTTAATCAGAATAACGTTGATCATCTCCTTACAATGGCGTGCGTCAGAAGTCTGTGAGAAAATCTTTTCCTTGAAGGTGATGTATTAGTATCAGGAAAAATGGGAAAGCATAAGGATTTAAGCTACTTTGAAGAGGGCAAAATTGTGGTGGCTAGCTTTGACCGAGAAGACTGGGTCAGAGCATCTCAGAAACTAGTGCGTTCTTATATGGGGTTCCCGGTCCGCAGTGATTTGTACTTATTGTACTAAAAGCGACAGGGTCACGGCCCAAGGATTGTTTACGTGTGTGGTGAGTGAAGGCTATCCCATGTTTTCCACATTAGAGCTAGTGTGGCTCAACTTGTGAAAATGTAAACACTGCTTCGGATAGAGTGGTGTCAGAACACACAGTGTGTCACAGAGCTGGTTTGGTGTCAGAAGGGGATCTACACTATATTATGGCCAAAACATATTATGGCTACAATTAGTGAGAGTCAGCATTTATCAAGTGCTTTAATGTTATGGTTCCACTTGATATCATCATATCATAATAATCTGATGCGTTTGGCATCAGTATATGATATGGGAAATACTTGTTACAATATTGGATGTTTCTGATGTTGAATTTGTACTAGAATAACACATTTAGAATCCAAGAATATCTTAACGTGATGTCTATGTTGTTGTTAGTATTATAGGTCAGCAGATCCTTTTTTTTTCTACAGGCATTACTCTTTTCTTTTCAACTGTAACAACAGCCTTTTAATGTCACAGCTTGTAAATGTTCTGCTCCTTGCAAATACCTGCACTTGCATGGTGCCCCCTCGCAGCAAGCTTTTCTTTGACAAATGTTGGAGGACAGAGGAAAAAGTGGTAATCTCTCAAGCATTTCTAATGAGTTTTTCTCTTACAATTATTTGATAAGAGCAGACAAGACTGCAAGCAGGGTGTATGATACAATAGCTCCAACTGCCAAAGTGAGAGCTCTACTGATTACATACAGAGTGCTTTATACACACACACACACACACACACAAAAACATGCATGCCCACGCACACACACACTTACTCACAACCACACAAACAGCCACAGGGCTTATTTACCATCATCTCAGAGCAACAATCCAAATAATAACAAGATGCTCTCGAGTTATGACCAGCATGGACACCTTAGTTACCAATCTGGGCCTCCTTCCTCGAACACACACACCCACACACACACACACACACACACACACGCACACACACACACACACACACCCACACACAGATAAAGCATTCACACTCTTTCCATGTCATAGCTCACCACACTGAGTCCCAGTTGCTCCCTCTGCAGGTAGGGCAGGTTCCTGCGCTCCAGGCTGGCCAGGTAGTGCTGCAGTCTGGAGTATGTGTAAGGGTAGCAGTAGGCAAACTGGTAAACGTCATTTTCTCGGTCAAAACAGAAGGCGAAGGACATGACGTAGTTGCGCCGGTGGTCTGGACAACGGTAGTAGTACACGTTTTTGGCCGGAAGCCTCTGCCTGCAACAGCAAAAAACAACAACAAGGACAGTCTTAGTTTGAGGACATTAGGTGAAGACGGGTTGAAATCACATCAGAACATGATAGGGGAAAATGAGAGCTTAAGGTTGTGCGAGTTAAGGAAGAATGTGCAGAAAGTATAAAAAGTATAAAACAGTATAACAGTATAAAACAAACAACTGGTGATTATTAATAACCAGTTAGGGATAAAACTATTTTTCATACAAAATCTACTGATGCTATTTATCATTAAAGGAAAATTCAGCGAGCACAAACAAAACTAATAGATTTAAATGAACAAATCCCAGGAAATGAAATGACAAATTATTGTCTAAATTATCAACTGAAAGTATAAATTAGAGGCAGATTGAGTTAACTATTCAAATATTTTAAATAACTCTCTTGTTAAGATTTGCTGTGTATCATCAAGGTTACTCTGCATGACATATTTTGTGGGAGATATGAGTAACTTCTGTCTATTCCCTTAAGTCACATCCACTGTTAATAAGCAGCAAAATAAATCGAGGTACATTTTTAAACAGCAGACAAGATCATTTACAACATGTTTGTGTTCCTGATGTTTTCAGATCTGTAGTTCTAAGGGTAACATGTTTTGACAACAATGACCTGACCGACCGTCTGGTTTTTTTCATGATTTCTACTTTAAAACATATTTCTCACCTCTTAGGTTGTAGAAAGAGAAGAGGTCAGGCATCTCATATATGCATCACTATGTAATATATTTGTATCCTGTGGAGCATTGAATGTTTTTGTAATGCATTGCATGTGTGGTCTTCTGCTGACTGATCCATGCCCCTCATGGATGATCGATGGGCCACAGGACAGTTCTGCTGCAGTCCACAGAACTTCTCTGCTTATTCGACATCTTTTTTCTTAACATTCTTGACTTGTTTTCATTGTCTTATCCTCCTTCCTTCTTTCTCCTTCGCCGCGGACACGAGGTCAGAAAGATGTTGTTGCATGCAATTTTATTACCTCCTTTCTCTTTTTTTTTGTTTTAATCATCCTTTTCTTTCTCCTGTCTTCCTTTTTGGCGTCACTCGCACACTATTCTTTGTCAGTTTATGTGAAAAAGATGGAGCGTGTGGAGGAAAGAGAGTGATGTAGACGCTCTGGCGTACTCTCTTAGATACAACGAGTGAGTAGTGTTTTTTTGACGTAAGGAGCTGGGAGAAGGTTAAAATAAGGAGATATGGAGAAGATGACAGAGAAGGGCAAACGCGGATCTGGCCTGATACGTAGATACCGCGTGATACCGGTGGCAGCGAGGAACGTACAGAGGCTGTGTGATGGTGGGGTTGGCTACTGAACGCTTATTTCGGGCAACAGATCAGATGAAGATTCTATCAGAGCTGTGATAGGAATAGGACCTGATAATCTACAAACGGAACAGATTGCTTGGCGCTCACCGGAACAAAGTGAACTTCTCCCATTTCGACTAACCTCTGGAGAAGGAGGGAAGGAAGGAGACACACGAGAGTTTTATGCGTTTGCTGAGCCACTTAATAGATCTGCTTTGGTAACCGAGAAGCATAGAATTGCATATTGAACACACTTGGGTACGTAGTCTCAACCACCTGAAGATGTGTGTGCAGCTGCCTGGGTAAAACAATCACGCTGAGACAGGAGGGAAGGAGGAACAGAAAGCCAGGGGTGATTATTCCTTAAGAAGAGGAGAAAGGGGAATCTATCTGTATGTGGTTATCCCAGCAGAATACTAATGCAGCCAGTGGCTAGTTAGACCACACCCAGTCCTCCCCAAGGGAGTCAGCCTACCAGCCTTGTTCTACAGATTGTAAAACTGAACAAAGAGGTAGTGAGATGATAGAAAAATTTAATAAAAAAATGATAATTTTGAAGATCCTTTCTCTCTGATGACAAATAAATATTATCTCCCATCATCTCCACTGAATTGATGTGTGTGTGTGTGTGTGTGGTACCTGTCCTACATGGTGCAGGTTAATTTAAATGAGATGTCACCTCACCTCCTCTTACATATTTTCCTGTTTGGCTTTGCCCATCTATGCAATCCTACCACTCTCGGTTTCTGCTTCCCTCTCTCTCTACTGGGCAGCGTGTGACCTTGCCGGAGACTGGAACCGTCATGGCTATTGATTTTAATTACTGTCACTTGTCCCATTACAGCATTACAGTTATAGGTCTCAGAAAACAGCTCAGTAGCTTCTTATGGAGAGAGACTACGTAGAAGGCAGGAACTCCAAAAATCTTCAGCACAAGCTCACCAATGTGCCCAGTTCAGTTTTCTTTTGTTTTTTTTTTAAGCTGTGTCTTGCTCGGCAGCTGGTAATTTTTTTTAATGTAATGTTACATCCCTGCGCTTCTCCCCTACCATCTCTAGATGTGGTACAGTGCTGTCATTCCCAAACAGAATTATCACTGCATGGGATAAGGGAGGAAAAAATTGAGAAGCTTCCCCCTGATGATAGCACACTCACACATGGTTTTACAATTCAGTGATTACAAAGGCACACACAAGCAGGAAGAGACACACGCAGAAATGAAGCAGCAAACTGTAACAGAGCTACTTCAAGGTCATTCCTCTAGGAGAAGTTCGCTGCCAGACCATCTCATCACAGCCTTACATAATGAAGAGATAGATACAGAGCAAAGAGAAACTGAGACTGAAATACCATAAATCCCCCCAAAAAAACACAAGTTAATTGACAAAATCGGAGCGAAGGGGGACAATCTAAGAGAAAGGGGAGGACAGGGACAGCGTTTCTCTGAGCTAGCATGCAGCGTTTAGTGAAGTGTCAATTCGCTTGCCAGGGATTTTCCATTTCTGAACCATTGGTTGCTACAAACTCCCGCTCTGATTTTGATGGCACTGGTGTCTCTCTGATGTTTTGAGATGAAGGCTTAAAAATTGTAAGCTTTCAAATGTGCGACATTTCGCCTACTTTTTCAAATCAATCAAGCGTAGAGGCGAATCACTGTTGCTCTGCGCTCTCTCGCACACAATAGCAGAAACATACAGGAAGACTCACACAGCATGGACACACACACACACACACACACACACACACACACCCACACACATACACCTCGCCTTTTATTTTCTATCTCAGTGTTGTCTCTTCAGTCTGTCAAACATTCATCCTGTCCACTGTTAGGAAGGTTACATGTCCTCTAATATGCCGGTACAGCTGTCAGGCTCCATAGAACCCCAACAGCTCATTTAAGGGAAACTGTTAGTCCATTTGGCAAACATTTCACATTGAATGACATATTTCTTTGCTTCCTGTGTGTGTTACCGTGCCAATAATTGAAGAGACAATTTTTCCTGGCACAATAACATGTTGCCAGATGTTATGTAGGCTAATTGTTTTTTAAAATACAATTCTGCCTTCTTGTTTTGCATACTGAGTGAAGCAAGTAAGAGCCCACCAATCATCGGAGGAGTGTCAAGCGTGTAGCTATGTATATAGAAACATGTTTGGAAGTGATTACATGAGCATGTGTGCATGTGTGTGTAAACACAAGGGGATCTATATCCAAAAGAGCATCAATTTATCTGTTTTGGATGTAAAATCAGGTTCTTATATATCTTTGTGGAGACACGGTTATTAAGCAACCGGTGCTTGCTTTGAAATTTGGTATGCCTACAGCATATTGCAGTGGTTCAGTATACCTATAAGACTGAGACTTTACAAGAATATGTACTTCATTGACATTAACTTGCATGACCCATGAAGATGGATCATCAGTTGGGTGATAGGAATTCATAGATTTGACCTCTCGAGTGTGGCATTGCTGAGGAGGTACTTTATTTTCACAGTTTCTTTGGAAAAAAAGATCCATATTATGACCGGGGCTGATGAGTTTGAAATAGCCAAGATTAATGCAGGGAGCAGTAACATTAGTGAATTACACAATGTCCCAGAGAGCGAGCAGACTTCTTAGGTCAGAAACAGCCAAACGAAACATGCAGGAGTCGAAATTCATCTTGTGGTTTTAATTTCTGTTGAATGCATTGTGTAGGGTTATTGTAATTTGACTCTGGATAATACGATTAGTTTATTTGTTTGTCTTGCCAAACCTTTTAGGAGGACATTATTATAGCCAAACAGCTTTCAAATATGTATAGGTGGCTTTATTTATGCAAAATCAACTTTAAAGTATATGAGATAATATCCAAATAATTGTTGAGGATTAAACTTGGGGTTTGTACACATATGTTAAAAAAAAACAACAGCGGCAACATGACAGGCTAAGTGATGCAGGTGCATCTCGTATCTCATGACAGTCATAGACTTTGATTTGAGAACAAACATGCGAGCTGTTTAAACAATGTTACTCAGTCTATTATCCACCAATACATCGTCTAACATAATCTACGTTTACGATACTTGCATTGATGCATACATGAGCAATGTAACGGTAGTTTGTTCAGCTGCTGTTCAGAAATTTTTGGTTTTCCTGTTGTTTCCCGATGTGCGCTGATTTGCACATTTGTCGCACTCTATGTAGTCTTATGTCATTATGTAGCACCAAAATGGAGAATGATGGTTCATATGACTAGGTAGTTGTATTAATGAAATGCGAGATACTAACTCTTGGCTTAATTGTCTTTTAAGATGTGGAAAGAGAAACAAATGATGGCCTGTCTGTGCATAGAAAACCAGGCAGACTGAATTTTCCTAAAAACAACTGCACTGCTGCTTTCAGGATAATTAGTAAAGAAGGGCATATTCTAACTCTACCTTGACCCTGTATAAGCCGTAGAGGGTGGACGAAGTTGATGCCAAGAAAAAGACCCTCAGAGCAGTCGGATGACCCGGTTGCCTCTGCGATCAGACAGCAGGTGAACATAGACAGCAAAACATCAGCCAACATTTTGAGACACCTGACCCGTCTTTATTTCCACCTGTTCTAAATATGCATCTGCATATTTCTGAACAGATTAACAGCTCTCAAATTCAAATTTTGAGGATACACATTCATGAATCTGATTACTCACACACACATTGATTCAGAAAGCTACACAATCCTCCGCACACATCTTCAAACAGCTTTGCTCCAGAAATGTCCTCATAGGTTTGGCAGCTTTCTAAAAAATCAAGGAATGTTAGCTAAATTATGTTTTTCAATATTAGATCACATCTACATTTCAGATTATGCAGTGGGCATAGGGCAAATATATTTTCATGAAATTCTGAAAGCAGCCATAAATATTGCGACCTCATCTAAATAAACATGTTTGCTGTCTATAGAAATAACTTTTCCAGCTTGTTCTGCTGATATGTTTATTATAGAGCGAGTGTTTGCAAAATACGCTACTTACAGTAATTAATCTTTCTGATCGTGCTCCCTGCCTGTACTGTATTTCTGTCATCCAATTCATTCGTTTTGAATAGCTATATTCCTCACAGGACTCCTTGGCTCTGACCCTCACTTTTCTTTTTCTGTTGGTCATAACACATTCTTCCTTTGCACCCACAGACATTGGGATAACAAATCCTTATAATAATGCAATTTTTACAAGACTTTTTGCACGAGCAATCACTTCTTATCTCACTCCTCCTAACATGTCACACAATATGTCTGATTTGAAAAGCAGAGAACTGATACTAATGCATTATTACCCTCAAGGTCAAACACACACACAAACACACACACACACACACACACACACACATATATATAGATACACATACATTTGAGGAATATTGTTTTTTCTATATACTTTATCTTCTTATTTAGTGTCATTATTGGGTCTCCACAGTTGACTTTGTTTTTCATCTTAAGTCAAGAATATTAAGAAAGCTCCTGTGGGCTTCTGTGGGCAGTTGTAATCACAACGGCAAAATGTTTTTCATTGATTCAATATTTCTTAATAATTTGAAGGTAAGTAAACAAACTTTATTTTTCAGGTTGTGAGCAATGTTGAGTTCAATAAAGAGAAATGCAAAACTTCTTTAGTGTGCAGTGTGGCAGTGCCTGCATTGACCAGTAGAGGGACACACCTTTGAGTGAGAGGTGACCTGTTGACTGGTAAAAGAGGAGAACTCAAAAAAAAAAAAGGAGAGAGAGAGAGAGACGTGGATGAGTCTTGAAGAACATAAAGTTTGGTTATAAATGGGGTAGATCAGTTAAGTCAATGCACATTTTCATAATAAACATTATGTGATATGTGTAACTTCAAATGTAGTGGGGCAAAACAAACTACTTTATTGTATAAACTTTAACAGGGACCACGAATAACTAGTAATATGGAATCACTCATTCATTCATTAGCCATAACTGCTCATCCTGTTTAGAATAATTTTTGGTTCAATTTTATCTTCTGTGTCATGAATACGCCTTGAAGTCTGTAATGTAAGCTTTTCTGAATCAATCCTCACTAGTAGTAAAAAAAGTGCCCCCCCTTTGCATCCCAAAGGGGTCTAGGCTAGATTGAACACGCTGCGCCTGCGAGTAGCTAGCTCCTCTGTGCCTTGTCGGGCAGCAGGGCAATTAGCAGAAAGCAGATGATCACTGTGCCCTCGCCATTATGGCGCCGCTCGTCCCCTATGGGGCAAAGGGGCAGGTGCACATTCATTTGGAATAATGGGGGGTATGGGGAAAAATACATGCAAACAACCATAATGAAGAAACAAATGCAAACACACATAATAAAATGATGATGTCAGTGTTAAACCCCTGATTAGTGGCAGTGATTAAGCTAGTCAGAGAAGTGTATGTCTGTGTGTGCGTATGTGTATATGTGTGTGTTGGTTTAAGAGGAGAAACGAGACTTTCCGTCTATAATTGTGTGATGCAGCTTTTCCCAGTGCGCAACATTATACTCCCATCACATTATCTATTTGTGTGTGTGTGTGCACTGACTAGACAGACTGGCGCCAGACTAAGTCATAATAATAATAATGTTCCAAGACACTAGACAAGTGCAAAGATCACTAACAGACTCAGGCCCACTAACACGTCTATCCATCTTCCATTTTTATTTTATTCTCTCATTTTCATTCAGTCATTTATTTCTACCTTTCTATAATTTTTTTTCTTTTTTTTAGTTTATTCAATTATCTTCCTCAAATATTACCTTACTTCCTTCTTTGTTTCTTTACTTATTTGACTTAACAGCAACCTCAGTGCAGCCCATTGTCCACAGAAGACATTGTTTATACGTTTCATTTTTACAGTAACACATTACTACACACCTACACATATTAAATAGGACTGGGCAGATTAGTCGGTGCTGCTTGTACTTCGTCTTTTGTTTCTTGTTGTTTTTTGCATCGTGCTGTTTGCCAAATTCATCCTAAATCAACCTCTTTTTGCAGTCTTACAACAATATGCAGCAGCGTGGTCCTGGAAAAAAAATAGTCTCATCTCAGGGTGTACTTCACATTACAAATGAAAGCTTCACCCTTGTTTTCTTTGATCTTTTTTGTTTGTTTATTTAAATTATAATTTTGTTCTGTCTTAAATATATTGTGATCCAATGATGGATCCATTTTAATATATATATACTTTTTCTCAAATATGTCCCAGACACCTAGGTGTGAATGTGAGCCTGAGCTGCTATGTGCATCTTTCAGAGCTGTGATGAACGGGCGACTTGTACGGGGTGGACGCTGCTTCCTGCTAGGGTTGACTCCAGCCCCTCCCTCAACTTAGGACAGGATAAGTGCTTACAGATAGACAGATAATGGATGGACTGATGGATGATGGATTCAAGTCAATTCTGTGTGTGTGTGTGTGTGTGTGTGTGTGTGTGTGTGTGTGTGTCTGTGTGTGTGTGAGTAATATATATATATATATATATATGACAGCATACAGACACACACACACACACACACACAGACACTGATCACTATGATCTCATTGAGTCTGACTCACACTGAGTCAAGCCAGTAACATTGGTAGAAGTGATCTCAGACCAACATCCCTGCTACTGTATTTCCTCTGTGTGTGTGTGTGTGTGTGTGTGTGGAATAAGGTCACACAGAATGATGAGATCGTTCGATCTGGAAATGTACTCAGTGGAAAGCAGTGCAACACACATGACACATTCTGACATCACTTTATTAAATCCCACATAGAGATGAGCTCACCTCCTTAAGGTCCAGCTTGAATAATGCAATAACGAGGAAAATAACTGACAAAATCATCTTTGAATCATCCTCAGCTTACTTGTCTCACTTGTGTTTGTTAAAAAATCATTTAACATTACGCTTCTTAAGCTTAATCTCATGATATATTGTAGCAGTACATTGTTAAATATGATCATTTAGACATTGTTATTGTATTTCAAAATTATGAGTGAAAAATATATATAGTGTTTTGTTTAATATTATAACAAATATTATCATTAAAGGATGATAGCAGAGGGTAACAATTCTATGATACAGGCAGAAAGTTGGAATGAGTGCTAACCCAGCAGGTAGGCAGAAAATGACCCAAGCTAACAATTTTATCCCAAGGTCACCCAAAGCAAGATGGACAGAAGGCCATGTGCCCCGAGGCGAACTGCATGACAATCCCAAGGGATAGCCAGCCAAGGGCACCAGAAGAGCGCCCGGCCAAGAGCCAGCCCGCAGGAGGACAGGAGAAAAGTCCCCAGCCCATCCAGAGGTCAGCACCCGTCGAAGGACGAGCGGAAACCAAAGCCCAAAGACCCCGCCTACCCGAGACTCGCCCATAATCCCAACGTGAGGCCGGCCACATACCGGAGAGGCCGGTGGGATCCCCCAGACCCCCAGTCACCCAGGGACAGCAGCCACAGTACCCCAAGGTTGATGGGGCCACTGGCCGACCATGGCCGCCAGTACCCACCAACCTCCCTTACATGAGACCGAGCAGCGGCGCCATGACAACCCTCTATTGTTTACATGACAGAGTCAATTAGTGGGGCCCAGATTAAGTGGAATTCAGTCAATAGATTTTTGGACGCAGCAGACATTCTCTCCTTGGAGATGTGGTTTGACAGGAGATTTCAATAATGGGTTATACTTAAATCCTTTCTGGACATCCAGTTCATTAGGATAGTTTTCTTTGCAATGCTTAGGGCAGTGAAGAGCATGTGTGCTTTGTTCATCTCCATATCGATGTTAGTGAGGTCACTCAGAAGGCAAAGGTAGGGGGAAGCTTGGTTATGGCACCCTAGACATGCTGATAGGTCTTCACATATCCTCTGCCAGAATTGATTGTCAGGTGCGCAAATGTTTGAATGTGAGTGACCCTTGCTGAACATCCTTTGTCCTATGTAATGCGTCCTGTGGCAAGTTTTGTACTGTATGAGCTGTAAGTTGGTGCATTTGGTCCTTTTAAAGAGCTAATGATATGATACTTAAAGTGGATGGGTCTTGAGAAGCTACTGAAAAAAGGGAAATTCTTGAGGGCTTTAGAATTCCAGTGCTCACCATATGAGGAGATGTGAAGAGATTACTTTTGGACTATAATCTAAACAAAATTATTACTGTGCAATATTTTATTTTGGCATGATTATGATAGATGTTTGAACTCATCTCTTACTAAAGTTCAAACTCACTTTCATGGGCACAGAGTTGCGTTTACATTCATTTATTTATTTGTCTGTCTGGTCTGCTTCTAATATTGGAGTCTTTAAGCATAAGGTAACGCATGAATTGGAACTAAAACCGACTTCTTTCCTACATGCTCTTAATAAAAGATCACTTAATATGAAAAAATACAACATTTTCACATTTCAGTTTACGACAACTTCCAACTCTACAGATTAGCGAAACAGCACAATAAAGCAAAACGGAAACTGAGAATTATCAGAAACACTGTATATAACTGGAGATGGGCACTTGACACACATATTTCTTCTGTTTTTCTTAAGTTTTAATAAGATCTGCACCCTTGGGCTTGTGGCATATTTAAGCATTGTGCCCAATCGGATTTTGTGATTAGTGCAAGGGTGTGAGGAAAGACACACTTGGGGGGAGCGGGGGGAGCCTCGAGTTTTTATTTTCTACTACATGTGCAATCTCCTGCCTCCTGTTTGAAACAAAAGGCAAAATAACAGAAACATGAGAAAAATGTGAAACGCTGCTTGAGAGATGTGATTGAGCAGTGTGTGACCAGATTCTGTTCCTTCAAAAGCACAATGGAAACTACATGAATGAGGAGACGTGACATATTCAAGTTGGTACTCTGAGCACGTATTTCTTCAAATTAATATTTGTCTAACTTTCCTATGTAAATGATCAGTGTGTATAACCTAGGGAGGTGCAGGAGCAGAAATGTACCATCATTTTAGAATGCTAAAGCTGGTGTTGTCAATCTTTAGAATTAGTGGGCCTACTATTATTACTTTATCCATTTTGTCTCGCTACATTTCCACAGCAGCCCAGAACATAAAACTACACACTCTAGAGAGGGCCTATTACCACTGTAGTGGACGTGATCAATTGGTTGCAATCTACAATAACACCGAATAATTTGTCTTAAAAGGCAAATGTTGAGTATCTAATATATTAAATGAATAAATGCCCAAAGAATTAAAATATGCAAAGAAATTATTTTTCGCAGCTTTTTTGTTTTTATTAGTAAGGAAAGAAAAGGGTTAATTTTGCTCAAACAATGAGTGATGACAAATAAATAAACATCAAAGTAAAATTCCTTGTTCCAATCATCCTTGTATTAGGAAACACTACGCTGTTATGACTATGCTCTCATTTCATTCCATTAATTATATGATATTTACTAACTGGAAACTTTCAGTTCTGCAAAAAGATAATCTTAAACGACCACCCAAATTTTAATTTTTTCTGGGTTGTATAAACTAATGATTACATAATCAAATCATTTTTATTCAATGTTTAGAAATCATGACGGATGTCAATTACAGTTGTAGGACTTTGATGTGGAAATCACAGCACATTTTGGAAACCCACCTTACACATGAGGCATTAGAAGTGATCAGTACACAAGCGTAATCTTGCAGTTGACAAAATATCAGTAGATTTTACTCTTTCAAAATCTGTCTGTTCCTCTTTCCTCCTCCCTCCAACTCCAATCCTTACTCCGTGTACCTTCCTCCCTCTCCCTTCCTCCCTGAGGGCCCAGTTGGCAGTGGCACAAAGATGCCAGCCTGTCTGCCGACATTTCCCGTGGCACGGCAGTGGCAGCTAAGGGCCTCCACACAACGTGATATATCAACATATATCAACTGTGACTGGTGTCACTATGTGTGATAGCAGCACCCACAGGAGGGGAAGACTGGGAGATGGAACAGGGAGGGGTAGAGGTGGCGGAGGGCACTTGTGCTCTCAGATGGGCAGATACTGCCAATTAACCTCTCTGGCCACTCCAGGGGTGCAGAGGGAGATTCTGGTGTAAGACATGCTCTCTTGTGACCAATGGTGGTTGTGCTTTGTCTGGAAGACGAGAGTCACGGGTTTTCTCAGAGCAGGGAAACCAAACACAGCTGGAATACTGTAAGTATTAAGTATTTCCTAACCTTTACCTTAACTATTTCTTTCCTCAACTCAGTCTCAAGGGGAACTGGATGCAGAGAGGGAATGCTGTGTATGGACTGACTGACACACGTCTGGGACAGCCCTGCTGGAATCCCTGCAACCCCCTCCATTTGAATATGACCTCTCCAATGACTCTTTCACTCACTCGCAAGGTGTCTATGTACATAGAGTGTGTTACCCTTACTGAGTGTACATGATGTCACTCTGTGTTGATGATTGCGCTGGACAGAAGGAATTACAGGCTATTACTGGATAGAGCCTGTGCCGACCAGAACAGCATCGCCCTTCAAGGCTTACAGCTCTCAAAAAACCAGCCTATGATTGCTTGCTGCCTGATGACATTTTTTTTTGTAGTTTACTCAAATAACTTAAGGATTGGCGGGTTAAAGAAAAAAAACAATCAAACTTGTTAAGACATTGACCTGAAGGGCAGGAGACAGAAAATATTATTACTTCATATTACAACTAAAAATAGTTAATTAAGAGGAAATCTTAACAAGGATTGTGATATTATATATTGTTCATATTATAAACTAAATCACACAAAAAGACTAAAAGTAACATGCTGAAGCCGGGTAAAATCAGTCCTATATATAATGGAGGTCCAGTGTTTTCCCAAAGCTGTTAAAAGAATATCATTGACTCAGGGTTCATTTTGAGTCATTCTTAATACCATATGTGTTATTTACATGGCTTAGCAGGCCCTATAAAATTACAGACCATATTATTATGTTATTATGATATTGTGATACCGTATATAGTGTAGATAGCACTATTTGATTCTACACATGTAGTCATAGGGCACTATGAATGCATTCTAATACAGTAAGAATGACTCCATGCATCATAGATACAAGACTGAAAATATTTAACTCAGGATTTTTGAACAGTTCTTACTTTAATTTCAGGGGAATGTGTGCCAGCGAACAGGCGACCTCTGCTTGTCTGCTTTAATTGAATCATGATGAGCATTTAAAGCTATTATATCTGAACAGAATTTTTCATGGAAAGCACTCAAATGTTCTATCACAATATTTCAAAGAGCAGCGAAAAAGGATAATGTCTAACAACCTGATGTGGCACCGTTGTCTGCACACTTCAAAGTCTATTTTATTAAATTCAATATCAGTATTTAAAAATAAATCAACTCAAGTTACAAGACACAAAAGTGAGATAGCAATATTCCTCTTAAACCATCCCTCCTCTTCAGAAGAGGATGTTACATGGTGAAAAATTTCTTATCATTATGAAAACCATAATCTGAAGGACAATAAATATATACTTTATGAAAGTATGTCTCTTAATAAATGAGTCAATTTTGTGCATACTGCTAAGTGGGTATGCAGAAGTCCCACATTCGGAAGATTGACGGTTCTATCCCTGTCCCTGAGGCTATCTGTTGTAGGGTCCTTGAGCAAGACCCTGAAACCCCAATTGCTCCCCGTGCGCTTCATAGGGGCTTCCCACCGCTCCTCAGGGACGGGTTGAATACAAAGAATACATTTTATCAATGTTTTGTACTGTGTGTAACTTGTACATGTATGTGTATTTTATACTATGTCATAAAATAAACAATATAAAGGCCTGGTCACCCACAGTAGAGGCACACACTTGCAGAAGCACACACATAAACGCACGTATCGGACCCTGACCATTGGAGAAGTCTGTTACCTCGCTCCTCTGACTGACAGATGACTTGTCATAGAAGAGAAAGAGCAAGTTTTACTGCAGATTGGAAAATGTGGAAACGTGAGAGACGGGGTATTGAGAAAAAAAGAGAAATTGCCCCATTATACCAGAGAGGTAAATCATTTGATGTGCTGGTGATCACAAAATGGCATTCACATTTACATACGTTGTCACATGGGCACATGCATGAACATGATGCGCCCACCTCTGTCTGTGTATTACTACACTATAATGTCTAGGGTATTATATAAAATATATATAATATTATTATTAATATTATTATTATTATGATTTTTATCAAGCCTCGTCATTCACAGTAGATGTACACACACACACACATGCGCAAGCGCACGCACACACACACAAACATAACAATCCAAGCATGAAGGAAGCATGGAGGCAGGGCTGGATCAATGTTGGGCTCTGGTAATTAGCTTTAATTGAAGAAAAAGGACTATGGGAACAAAGAAACTTCATGACCTTTTCCGTGTCTGCACACACCGTGTGCTACTAAGACACATTCATATAATATCACACTGACCAGAATCATTTAACTACATCAAAAGCACCTTCTCCTAGAAACCGTATGGTATCGGAGAAACCAACCAACCCCGCAGATAATTGACAATCCTTGCCATGTGTTTGTGTGCAAATGGCAATTTTCACTCTGTGGAATGCATACTGATTATTTTATCAGACAAAAAAGGGTGGTGTTGCTGTTCTATGCTCTATCTTTCATTTCTTCCAACATCCTCTTTGTCTCTGTCTGTGCATTTCAGTTTCTGACTAAGTCAAATACCACTCATCAGGAGAGAGCTGTTTGAAATGACATGAGATAAGAACGGACCAAATGGATAATTACATGTTATAACTCATATTTCTTGACAGCACGGCACACCATCAGGAGAGGCAACCCGAGAGAATATCTGGAGGCCCAAATACAATTTGGGGAAGAAGCCCTCCATATAGCGACTAATGTTGGCAAATTTTAGTGACTATAACTGCCCTAAAACTTCATATAAAAGTACTACACAGTGCACCGCATACATCCAGTTCGCACAGCACAAAAGTGATCACTTGACCTGTTTAGCAAAATATGGTAGGCAATTTGCTGTGGAATTTTTACTTTACAAAATACTGACCTGACGCATTCACACGGGATAAATATCAAAGACATCCAACTTAATGATTCAAAATTTCCATAGGTCTTGGTATAAGTTTGGACGTCTTTTTTACTCCCACGTTGCAAGTATGCAAACGCATAAATAATAGCACATAATTCATAATTTCATACAAAATGGTCACACATGGTTTGTACTTGTTGAAAGTAAATTAGTTCTACTTGTAGTGCACACATTTAAATAGACTTTAATACATGAAGTCATATGAACTTTTCTTTTGTTTACCTGTGCTGGGAGGGTCCCTGCTACCTCCCCTGAAGTCATGTCTGGACAAAAGATGGGAAGCAGGAGCAGAAGACAGAAGACAGAAAAAAGGATATGCCCATCAGGCTGTACTAAGAGTCGGCTACTACAGAGGGTGGGTTTAGTTAATTAATTCAGCTATTTTGTGCATTTTTTTGAGAATTGTATTATTTAATTAAATATTTTGACTGGATTAGTAGAATTTTTGAAGCTAGTTAATGTGTTAGTGTTTTATTTGGGTAGCTTATCTATTCATTTGTTATGAACAGCTGCTTTAAATACCCACAGGCATTTTCTTTAGTATTATAAGTTATTCTTAACAATAGAAATTGCATTTATTTGAGGCATATATAGTATAATTAAGAATCAAACCATTCAAATTGGGTGAGTCTGACTGGAGCTATTCTTGATGATGTGACATAAAAACTCAGTAAACCTACTGATGCTAATGACCCTGTTTGTGCTGCATGTTTAATCCTAATACTATGCAATGCCTCCTCTGATAGCCCTGCAGAATAATACTGCATCAGTCCTAATAACAACTGTAAGCATGTCAAACCAAAGAGGTGAGCACAGCAATACTTTTGGTCCCTACAGTGGTCTTTGGTCATAATTGTAACTCCTCTAGGGACACATTCAAGTACTTTGATACAATCTTATCCCAGCTGTTTGATAATGTAGATACTAAACATTGAAAACGGGTGGTGGCTGCTGCAGTGTTCTGTTGGATATTCAATGGCCTAATTAAACATTGATGTGCAATAAGGAGTATGTCCATAAATGCTGCACAGAAGCCTTCACGTTTCATAAGAGCAAATAAGTAAAAAACATTAAGCGTTGATGTAATGCTTAGAACGGGTCAAAGCTTTCACAGTGCTGCTTTGATTTAGATTATCAACAAACAAAACTTGATGGTGCTTCTCTGCTTCGTTTCTGCCTGGAGTACTTCTGAAGTTTGATATTTATCAATATTACTGACTACAGCTGTGCAGTGACTCAAACAATTTCCATTTCCTTTCGAAATCTGCTAAAAAGTGCTCAGTTTAGGGCTGTTAAAATTGTCAAAACACTTCTGAGCACACAGCAGCACCGTGCCAGAACAGATGCAATGTTCACAGACTGCAGTTGCAACTTCCAGAAGGTTGTGGACTGATTAAAAGTGTGTAAAATAGCAGAGAAGGTTATGCGAGGTGACAGGGTGGTGAGCAGTTGTTGAATATCTACCTTTCATTTTCAATCAAGGCCAAAAGAGCTAAAATTCGTCAAAACTTCAAAACCTATTAATGTGTCCCTCTTTTAAAACATCCACAGAACCATGGTACATTATTGTACGACAAAGAAGGGGCCAAGTTGATGGAATTGGTTTGAATTTGTACCTTTAATAGCAATATGATTATTTAGATTTTTAAAAGAGGCCTTAGTGTGCATTAAGTGGATGAGTAGAATATGAAGATATGCTCTCCTATAAGCTCTCTCAATCAGTCAGCTGGTTCAGCTCGAGCTGGAACCTTGACCTTGTTGACCAACAAAAAGTATTTCAGTCTATTTCCTTCATCTGAAGATTTGGAGGCCCAATAGATTAACATGAGCAGAGGTAAATTGATTTGTTTATATGTGTTCTGGGAAAGTGCAGTGAGCTGAAAGCTTAAAACATGGACACGTACCAGAGAAAGGCAGTTGGCACAGGCATGTGTGGCTGACCAACGAGAGCAGACTGGACTTGTCAGGAGGGAAACCTTAGGACTGACTGCAGTAAAATCAAAACGTCTCAGAAAGATTTTGAAGACCAATGTGGGATTGATTAATTAATGTGTGGTAAAATTCTAAAAACCTTTCAACCTATTCAACTAAATGCGTCGAGTAAATCCGAGATGGGCTCAATATGGGGCAGCTGTAGCTCAGTGGGTAGAGCGGCCGTCCCTCAATCGGAAGATTGGAAGGTAGTGGGTTTGAGTCTACTTGTCGTAGGGTCCTTGAGCAAGACACTGAAAACCTAGCTCCCCGGGCGCTTCAAAGGGGCCGCCCACTGCTCCCTCAGGGATGGGTCAAATGCAGAGAAATAATTTCACTATGTTTTACTCTTTTTGGCTGTATGTGATCAATAAATGCCACATTATAATATGAGGCTGTGGGATAGAAGACCCCCAACACTCTCCTTCTGAAGAGGTGGGATTATTTCATATACACTATATATAGAGAGAAATAATGAAAATGATTTTACTATTCATTATTTGATTGTCACATTCACAGTTCATACATACGGGACAATATTAGGAAATGATGTCTCTGCATTTGTCCCACCCGTCCTTTTGGAGCATTGGGCAGCAACTTTTAGGTGCCCAGAGAGCAAATAACGGGTTTCAGGGTCTTGCTCAATAACCCAACGACATGTAAGCTGCTGGGACTGGGATCAGGGTCAGCTGATCAGTATTTTTAACAAAGCTGGAAAAAAAAAATTAAAGCAAGATTACAAGGAGAAACAATTATTTCCCCCTCAAGTAGCCTCAAAAGCTTCCATGTTCAAATCAAATTTTCAAAACTCCACAGTACGCCCTCAAACTAACATGTCTAATGAAAACTATGGGCCCATTTATTATATTTTAATGTTACTCTAAAGAACAGGGTTTAGTTATATGCTGCTTATCCTTATTATAAATGTCTTTTATAAAGATACAACTGCAGACAGACAGTTAGTGTCAGAAGATCATCCTCCTACTTGGTATGCAAATCAGAGTGAGCCAGGCGAAATGAAAATCATGGCTTCCAGTACGTGTGAGGCGTTTCCTCACTAGTAAACACGGCATCGAAACATCCTGGTCTTCATGGTGTCAATAAATCTTTAACCACATAATTAGTCTGTAAATTTCTTAACAGAACTTACTGAAGGTGGGCCAAGGAAGAATTGATACTCTTTGAAGATGAGATTTCCAAGAAACTAGTTCCTGCTTTAAGCAATATCTGATTAGTGGAAAGGGTTAATGTGAGTGTGCCCCCCTTTACACACACACACACACACACACATGCACACACACACACGCACACACACAGACACACACACACACACACACACACACACACACACACACAAAACCACAGTGATTATCACAAAAGGTATGTACGCCTGCCTGTAGCTTTTCCCACAGGGAAACTAGCAGCACAGCTCCTCCACACTCGTTTTTCATTGTCTGCTTATGATGCCCCATGTGTGCGCACTGACTTTCATTTAACCCCACACACCATACCAAAATGCACACTCACATGCATGCATGATGTAGACGCTCCTTTCTGGTACTGCATCTTCTTTTCTTTCTCTCACACACACACACACACACACACATTAACAATTTGCTTCTGCTTGCATTTCTGTGTTTCTTTTTCCTTGCAAAAAGGAACAGTAACAGGGATGTTATAAAGGCGTGTCCCCTACATGATGCAGCCACACGCCACTGTGACTTTTTACAGCCACTGCTCCCTACGTACAGATAGATGGCTCTAATACCAGATGGAGAGAACAAAGATATTACAGTAGCAGTAAAGTGGTAGTAGTAATAGCAAAAGATTAGATTAATTAGGGTTTTGGAGAATTCAGCCTTCCAGCAGAATTCCTCCTTATTCACTTGTTCTAAGTGTTGTGAACAAACCATTTACATCATTGATCATTGTGTACACACTCCGTTTAGACAAATTGCTCAGAACAACCATTAATGTCTGAAAAAGATACACAAAAAGCAGTTGTCTGAATGGAAGAAGGGAGGATAAAATTGATACAGTTTGTGGCCATTGCGCAACGAGAAAGCCGTTTGATAATTACAGAACAACAGGAAACAGCCACTTCTCACTGTGGAAGAGTGAAACAGGGATAAATCTTTTACCAGATCTATTGGATATTTATTGCTGCAGTCATGAAGCCATACTCCACTGTGGAAAAACAATTGTGAAATTCCATTGTGCATTGACATGAGTATGTGGATTGTGGCAAATCTTTAAGAATAGGAAAGATCAATATTATATCTTGAATATTGCTCCCACTTAAGACCACAAGCTTAAATTGGTTTCTTTAAGTATTTGAGTTTTGAGCTCTGTTGCACCTTAGTAAAGAGACTAAATACATTTTGGTTGTCTTAAAATTCTTAGTGAGGCTATCAGCATGGCTCTAAAGACACTACCGTCAGTCTAACCTTACTGAAAGTAAGCCCACCATTCAAACGATACCCAGACAATGTATCCAACTGGCCTTCCAGATCCCCTGGCTCTTCTTGCATAAATTCTTAGTCAAAATTTTCCATTCTGCATGCTGATATTAGCTGTGGACAGGTGTCTGTTCTTTTAACAGTATAATTGTTCAAGTGTAAATTATTAAAACCAGTCATCCAGCGAAGAAGAGATATCCCTAGATTTTTTTCACTGAAGAAGATTTTTTAAGGCATCATTCCTAAAATAGATAATATCAACGTACTGCTAGGTCATTATTGTTCAATGCCAAAATATATCTAGATTTCATTGGTATTTTCCTTCACTTTCAATGCTCTTATCTCTAATTTATATAATGGGAAACCATTGATACCACTATTTGCTATTGAGAAACAATCTTGACTGAAAGACTGTCATGGTACTAGTAACGTTCGAACAAATGTTTCATTTTTGATGTAACATTTTGCAGCTTTTTGTTTACCATCATCACACTTGGTGATTAATGGAATCTAAAAAAAGTGTATTTTAAAGATAATAAATTGTAACTCTTTGGCAAGTGCAATTTTTCCAACTACTTTCATGAACATATGAAGCTCCTGTACCCCCCCGATAATTAATCAAGTAAAAACATATGTTCAAATTCTATATCTGAGTTAAAGTTCAGTATTTTTGCCTGCAGCAAAGTTTGCACTTCTCTTGCCCTTTTTCTCTCATCACGTGCTGACATGTTCTGCTGTATTATTAGAATGTTAGTGCTTTGTGTTTGTGCGCGTGTGTGTGTGTGTTTGTGTGTGCGTGTCTGAAGTGACTGATGCCTTCCAGGGCAATAGCTTGATTGAAACACCTCCTCACCATAAAGCTGTCGTGCATGTGATGGAGTCGCAGGGTCATTTTATGCATCACACCTGTCCCCCTCCCTGCCCACACTGACACGCAGTCAAATAGGAAAATAGGCATATACGTTTTCCTGGCCTTGATAGGGATTGTGTGAAGGGTTTTGGATGTGTGTGTGTAAGTGTGTGTGTGTTTGTGCGTGCAGGAGAGTGACACAAACTCAGTGTGACTCACAAAGAGAACAAGAGAAGGAGGCACAGCAGGCTTCTGACGAATAAAAAGCAGACATGGTGGAATATTCAGCTGTTAAATATATACGACCAAACAAAACAGGTTTTACTCAGAATGTAATCAGATCAGATATCTATGAAAGCGTGTCCGCATTTCCATTTGTAAACGATCAGATTGAGTTTTTTGTGCCTGAATATTACAGCCTAAACTGCATGGGATACCCTATGTCACTGCCTCTAAAAGGGGAGTACATGTGGGGTACTTGTGGGTAAAATAAGGTGGCGTGTTCACATCCAACGAAACAAGGATGTGATGCACGTCATGGTTACGTTCTTAATCAGTGCAGAATCGAGAGCTGACTCACTCCTGCCAGGCAACGTGGAAGACTGTTTTTCGGTATCCGTGTCACTCATCATACGCTGATAGGCTTTCGGGTGCCGCTGTGATGCCAAAGCCTTTCGGAGTTGAGATTCCCCAGATGTCACTTGTCTGGATGCTAGCAGGACGTTGGTGAGACAGTAGAGGGCAAGCTTAGCGTGGCTGGCTGTGTCAGCCAATAATAGCCATTATGCTGATAATGTTGCAAATAGAAAAAATGTACTGTACATTCGTGGTTTGCATCCAACATGTGAGTGACAAAAGTTATTTATTTGAGTAACTTCCTGGAGTAATTGCATGAATATGTTCACTCTACGTCTGCTACCTCAGATAACCGCTGGACCTCTCAGTGTGGCCCGTTCAATCTAAACAACAACAAAACTTTTTTGCCAGTCAGTCTTTGCGCTGAGCGTAAGTAGCTAATTCATGTCTTACCGAAAGTAAAGACGCTTCTTAGTTAAGACCTTATTCTAAAAAATAAATATAATATTTTTCAGTGTATATATATAATTTTTCTAAGTTGTTCTGAGAATATATTGCTTGTAATTATTTCTGATTTAATTAATTCCATTGTATTTCATCATTAGCTTTGGATCCTAACACCTGCTCAGGACTTAACGTTTAACATTCATGATCAACGGTATTCTCATTGAGGCCAACTATCCATATGGTCGCATGAAAAGTGTAAAAAAAAAAGAGAAGACAACAAAAAAAACAAACAGAACAAAAATAATCCCACAAACAAAAGTAAGAGAATTAACCAAAATGTAAAAGAGAATGATAAGTAATAATGATAATAATAATGATAATAATGATAATAATAATAATTCAGCACCTAGGTAGCAACAATTGGTAGATCTTGTGAAAAATAGACTCTGCCCTTTTTCCATCTGAGGATGGAGAAGACAGACGTGGGGGTGAAATCCAAAACATTCAATAAAGCTCATGATTCTATTCTTCTAACTATGACAGGACAAATGACTGTGGTCCCAAATGATATTCAGCTGTAAAGCCCACTCTTTGATAGCAGCCTGTTTTCATACATTTGGAAAACTGCTCTCAAAAAATAGACCAGAAAAGCCCCAAAAAATAATGACCCTGTCTGGCTGCCGTAATGTCTAGAGCAGCAAGACAAATTACCTCCATTCCCACTCCGTGTCTTTAATCAGCTTGTGATAATTAACGCCACACTCCATTGGCCAAATAAATATCTTTGTCAAGGTGCTCGTTGCTGAACAAGATTTTCTCCTGTTTTCGTAGACAGGATAACAAGCAGGCTTTAATTGCCTCAAATTTTGTAAAGTAGTAGTATTATAGATATTTCCCTGTGCTGTGGGGGGCTCTTGTCGTTCCTCTGGTTTCCTCCCTTGTTCAACGCTCTCTGCTTCCTTCCCAACATGAAATATTTCATCATGCGGTAGGCAGTAGCATGGCCTCAAACTTTAATAAAGTGAATGACCTTGTTGGATTGCAGAGGGGATAGATTAAATTTGCCTTCCCTTCTGGCATAGGTAGTGGGATTCCTTATCAGGAGTTTTACTTAATTATCTGTTTTAATTCTAACAATCTCCAAAACGACCCCTTGCCATGATGAGACAAGCTGTTTTAATTAAACAAATGAATATGTTGCTTATCATGTGGGATCAGCGCTCTCGTTTGTCACAGTAACAGTTACGGATGCCGCTGATGATCATGTTATCTGGAACTTGGCCTTAGTTTCACCACACACAGAGTTAGAATCAGCAGATGCTATCGGCCTACTGTATGTGGAAGTCTAGAGATGTGGAAGATTACAAACACACCTATTAGAGATAGCAGACATGTACACTTACTCACGTTGCAATCTGATGAATGAGATAATAATGTAGCTTTGCATATCTCTTATACATATTATAATCGTACCATAAAAAGGTTTATAGCCCAAGGATGCAAAGAAATAGAGGACAGGAATCTAAAACACGCTAAGAAATAAAGACTCAAAAAAGGAAAAGGAAAAACAAAAAGAAAACCAAAAAAAGTTTGCAAGCTACTCCCAAAGTCACTTACACTGGCCAGCTTGTTTATGGTTGTAATATAACAATATTTCAGAGTGTGCCAAGGGTTCCTGTGCAGTGCAGCTTGACCAAATTTAATGGGAGAAGTGTCAGAGAAACCATTATAACAGCAGGGGCACACGCAGCCCTATTACATATGGCTGCTGGCTGCTAATGTGTATTAGCAGGAGACAGAGGAAGCAAGGTGAAGAAAAGGGATTTTGCAGTAGCTGGATAAGTAGGACAAAGGAGGGAGGGAGTCTGTTCAGGAGAGAGAGGTTGTCAGGAATGGTCATTACTAGGATCAGGGTTAATATATTTGCTGTGCAGAGGTGCAAATAAGTGCTGGGTTAAAGACCAAACTGAAAGCATTAAGACCCAAAGCCTTCCTCTCTGTGAGTTTTGAAATATCACAGGGAGGAAGGCTTTCACTCCTCAAATTGTAAAAGTGTGTTCAATATAGAGAAAAACCAACAACAATCCAGATATTATAAATAGAAACCAGACGGCCGGAGCATCTCAAAACACAAACAACTTTAAAAAAAAAGGAAAAAAGGTGACAGCTAGCATTTTCTAATGGTTAATAATTTAGTGGAGGATTGAAGGCTGATCCTGGCAAGGAATTTGTTATGTTTGTGTCTGTCAGCAGCAAAACTGGTTGGAAGGGGCATATTGCCCCGCAAAGGAATCCTAAATGTACTGAAAAATGAATAGCTGTATGCTTTACTGCCAAACACATTAGTGTTTGTTCTTTATTCATGCCGGTCAAACTATCTGTGATAGTTCCCGGACAACATCGCTCTTTTCTGGGGCTAACTGCCCAGTTCTGGCCACTTATCTCTCTCTAAGTAGGAAAGAGTGCCCTGGTATTTAAGGATTGAGGAGACTCCTAAGCTTGGTCTTCGACAGCCCTCTCGAACTCTGTGGGCTCAGTGATAAAGACGCTTGATGAGTGGGCAATCTCCGTCTGCCAGCTGCTAATCTAGCCAGGAGGGCTGGCTAGGTGCCAGTGTGCATGAAACTCCACCTCATACAATCACAAATACACATGCACTCACATACACAGTCAACGGAGGATTATGCTGATGTTTTTTAGGACGTGTACCGTATGTAAATGCAAACAGTGTGTACTGGTTTATAGTGACTAAAAATGTTCAACAAATGAAGACACAGTTTAGAAAACATAATGTAGCTCTCATATAGCTATTCAAAATGATGAATTATAAATCAGCTCAATCAGACAAGCCTCCATGTCCCAGCATCCCATGGAATGAGCAAGGGAAATTTGGTGGGGAAAGGGACGTCTGGAATAATGTTCTTAGCCTGCTGCCACCACAACCAAACCCCATATAAGCAAAGGAAAATGGAACGGAATGGAAAAATGCACCATAAAGTGACGTTCAGACAACGTTTCAACCCAGCACTTGATCTGTGTCAGGTGACTTTGTTAAGTCGGAAAGTTGGAAATAGATGCTGATAAAATTTTGCGGATTTTGGGCCACAGAGGAGTTGATTACATTCTTAGATGGATTAAGGTATGGATGTTGATTCTAAATCGCTTTTGCACATTCGTCAACATTGGACGATTAGTGTAATATCGGTAATTTTTTTACTATGTAATAAAAATAATTACAAGCCATTGAAAATAAAGATTCACCAGCATAGATAAATTAACTTTGTGCAACTGGACCCAGATCTTGATCAGAAAAAAATTCCGATCTTGGGTATGGAAACACATCTAAGATATCTAAGATACAGCATGATGGGTAATATCAGAAGCAACTGTAAATACTTCAATGCTTTTTTCTCTTTCTTAATAAGTGAACTGATCAACCTACAACTGAACCCGAGCTATGAAAAGCCACCTATATGCATCATATGAGCACAATTGTTTGGACTGGGGGCTGAGAAAAAGATTGAGCACTGCGGCGCTGACCAAAGTGCTGATCCTGCTGCTGATTCTTGGTTCAATTTTTCTCTCTTTCCCCAAATCGCTGTAATGGGAAAACCAAGGACAAATAAACAGAAGGACCGTTCCCAGTCAATTTTTTTTAATGATTATTGGCATAAGTAAAGTTAGTGATTACAGACATGAACTCTGTCAAACTTCTCTGTCATACACAAACCATTATTCATAACTTAATGCTGCTTTTTCAATTATTGGTCTCCATGCCAAGTCCTATTTTCTTCTCAGCTGATATGAAACCACTCCTTCTGCTGATAAACACAAGGGAACTCTAGATTGTGGGTATTTCTGAAAAATCACTAGAGTAGGCTTGTATACAAAGGTCAACTTAATGGAGACGTGGTACTATCGATTAACTAAAAGAATAAGTGTTGTCAAGTTAAAGTGGATAAGAAACTTCTAACTTTGGTGAGTGTTTGAGTGGTATAATGAGGTACAGCCTGATACATTTACTAATAATGGACTTTCCTTTGATCTAGCATTTTTAGCATGAATGCATTGCTACAGTACTTAAAATTCTATCTTTGTAATTTGGCATGCCATCCTGCTATCTGAAAAAACATCTAACGTAATAAGATGAATCAACCCTTTGTTTCCACATGATTAAAGGGGTTGATTATCTCATCAACTGAGATAAGATAAGTTTCTTTTAACAAGATAATGAGATAAATGAACTCACAATCACAGGAAAATAAGCCTTGTTATCATAGGATAATGCAATAAATTTGTGATCTTAAGATAAGATTATATGCATAATTTAAATCTTTCCAGAACAAAAAAAGTGTCTTGCAAAACTATCAGAAACAATCTAGATGATAAAGAGAGTAGGACACGTGCATTTCAAAAATGTTTCCAACTAGAATGTAACAAAGAGCCCATTGTTACTTAAAACTCACTGTAAATATTATAAATTGTGATCGATATATAAAAATTACACTCTAAAACTTGATATTTAAATTTGCGCTTTTAAACAACTATCACATTCACTTTGATGATGGTACGTTGCACTTTAATTAAAATAGTGGCACTTCAATTGTGAGAAATGCACATTTTTTTATTGAATATTTATTGGTTTATATTTATTGAATATTTAAGCAGGTATTTATTCAATTTCTGAATAATGTATTAAGCATTTGCATTGTCTGGTGCTATAGCACCTGGAGCTTGGCTCCCTCCACCTGGAAAACAGAAGCAGAAGAGTGTCGCACAATATAGCTGCACATAAAATGTAATGGAGTTACTGTTTGGTATATTGAGGTTTTTTTATTATTTACACAATTAACATTGTTAAAGTGTGTGCTGCAGCATTAAGGTGGAAAAAATGTGAAGTTATTTAACACTCATCCGTTCCATGTTTCCTCCAGGGTGTTCGGGCCAAAAGTGTCCCCAGTGAAACGAACACTCTTTTAAAGGTTCAGGGAGAGTCCACGTGTTAGGACAGTTTCACGTTCAATTATCACAGTGTATTACCGTTAAACTTCATATTGCTTGACATAATTGAACATTTTAATGTTTTTGAAATACACCAGTAAATGGTTATATCCAATTAGGTCATATGGTCAAACAGGATATAAGGCGCCATTTTATATCTGTCCAATGGCTTAGTAAGTCTGCTGAAATGTGTTGCTGTGATACTGGTGGTGTATTTTGATGCTAATTGAAATATAAACACATATGGTTTGGTAGACCATGTACCCTCCACCTCATCTTTGTTCTGCATCATCCATCCACTCAACGACCCTTCTAACACTGACCCAGAGCCAGTCACATTCAACCACCACAGAGGAAATGTGCCAGGTGGTGGCATTCCCTAGGCTCATTCTAATCTAATGTTTTTGTATTCCACTGATTATACAAAAAACATAGTTATGAATGTTACATTCCACTTATTCAATGGGATACCCTTACATTTTACTCACTGCACCTTTAAATGAGCTTAGTTTAACTGTTACTGAAGCCAGGAATCTATTGAAAATGACCTGGTTACACTCTAAGGCTATCATCCAAGACATCTGAACAACTGGTTTTGTGACAAATAATCCAGATCCAATGCACCAACTAATATAACTAAATAACACAGAATTATGATAATTCATTAAAAAGAAAATTACATTTTCTTTTTTTTGCAGGGGCATGGTTTTGATAGTAGAATGCTCACATATTTGGACCCTGTTATCATCCTACAGTATGTTTCAGAATTCAGTTTTTGTTGCTTGACCACAATAATCATGTAAACATTGCCAGTGCTTGTATGAATTGGTCAACGCAATTTTTGACCCTACAGTTAAAAAGATTCCTATATATTTGCTGTTGTATTATCTCTGCAAAGTAAAATGAAAGATTGATGAAAGAAGACTGGTGAGACATATGAGAGATCCCAGCAACAAGAATGCCACCCTTTGCCCAATGCAGGCTTAAGGCTTCAAAACAGAGCAAGAGGCTATCTGGCCGATTGTGCTCACATGCAAACTGGTAATTCCAGAAAGAGAATAAACACGACTAGATTAGACACCATCGTTCACTAAATGATGATATCTGTCTTCCTCCTCTCTTCTTTAATTACATTCCTTGATTATAATTACATGTGAGAAGGTCCAGAGGACAATCACTGTTGAGTTATACTGTTTGCTAAATTAAGTTAAACGGGAACGGCGAGAGATACAGTGTGGGGACTGACACCGGCAGGTAATGAAGTGTACTCTCTGTGGCTTCAAAAACAAAAGCATTCATTTTAACAGCAAAGCAAAACCTGCATAAATCTCTTAATGTTATTAGCAGTATTATTGCCGACTGTACATGTGTGGCTATACTTATATGTACTGTAAGTAGAAATTGACGTCAAACAGTTTAAATGCTGCAAAGTTCTCCTTCAGAAGACAGTGATTTTCCATAGAATTCCATGTTACTACCATACATAAACAGCTGACAGGGAGGACATACATGGCTTCATTAGTAATAGTGAAGATAGAGAACAGTGGGTGACCTGAGGATCCTTAAGCAGTCCTGTAATTCTCTCTTAATGAAGCTGATGAATAAATGATTTGAGGCGCTGTGCATGAGGATTCTGATCCCCTGTCACTATGTCTCCACGGGGTTAGTAGAAAGCACAATTGCATCTTCTTCTGCCTCTTTCTATTTTATCCTTTAAGCCCCATATTTTTGCAACAATCCCCTCAACTCTGTTTGTCTCCCTCACCTACAATCCTTCTCCCTATCCCTTACACCTTTGCGTCCTCTCCCCACGCCCCTCCCTCCTCCACTTTCAGTGATCCTAAACTCCGGTAAAACATTTTTCAGTTGGCAGATACTGAAGGCCACCACCAGACTCTGACTGATTCATTTCTTCATAAACAACTAGTGGGTGCCGGTATGCTGGTAGCCCCCAAGTTTCAGAAATACTCACTGTGACAGGTCATTTTTTTATGATGTTGATTGTTATTTTCCCTGTTATTGTTTTTCTTCCCTCTGACTTCAGACGGGGGGTAAAAGTGCAACTCTCTGAGATCAGGCAATCTTACTGTCTGGGACAGAAAACAAAGATGACAGTAATAAAAAGGAGAACCGATTGCTTTTTCATTTCATTTCCACTGGGAAATCAGGCTGAGGGAGGAATAAAGGAACTATAATAATAAAGTTTAAGAAAAGGGCCTATGGCTTTCCATTCCCTAAGCAAACCAGAAGAGCAGACACCATGGACAGTACAGTTGCTCCAGGTCACCCACATTATTGGAGAGAAAGCAAGAGGAAGGGAAGCAAGTGGTGGAGCAGGCATGGGAAAACAGACAGTTCGGTTCAGGGTATTTAAGAAAGCCTTGTTCCAAGAAGCACAGTATAGAAAAATGCTAAAAATGCAGAACTTATTCCTCCATCCATTTTTTAAAGAAGATGAAAACCTTTCTGCCCCATCTTGTTTTGTTTCACGCAGGAAACAAGAAAAGAAAAATACAGATAAGAAACACATCCTGCTGGGATTTACTTTAGGGCGAGGCACAACACTCAGGTACACCATTAGGTTCTGAAACTGCTCTGAAAAGCTGATGCTAGTAGTTATCATAATTCTACTAAACCAGAGTGTTTTTAACAGTGTATCATTTTATGCTGTGGAATCGTTATATTGCTCATTATATTGGCACACAGTGAAGCTATCTCTGCATGAACATCCAAGTTAATGGGCCACAATAAAGACACCACTGTCTTCATTTTATGGCTTCAGTTTTCTAATGGCCTACTTGGCTTTCTTGCCGGTTCTCTCAAAGGAGCAATCTAGGCCTCTTTAAGACCACTGGTATTCTCAGCACATTGTTTTCTCCTGGCCCATGTCTCCTTCCATCCATTTTTCCACTTTTCCTCATTCCTATTCCCCTCTCCCCATTTTTGACAGCTTGAGGCAACCCACAGCAGCCCTGGGCCTCTTCTTGTGCCTTTAGTTTCATTAGCGGGCCCCAGATGCTCAGCTGCTTACAAAATTATGAAGGGCCAAAGCCAACCACCTCCAGATGGGACACATCTATATTCAGATGAGCTGTTTCCTCACATTCAGAGCAATCCCACCCTGATGTCCTACAGTGTCATCAACAAACATAAACACAATCGAGTACAACAGTTGCATACCCAAACAGAGGAAGCACCCACTCAGGACCATCAAAAGAAAAACACAGACACGTATACTTCCTGGCAGGGCTTTGTTTTCGTATGGGAAAATGGTATTTTAGGTGGAACACTGGTGTTTGCTTGTGCCATTAGCTTAAGCTTTTACCCTCTATAGCATGGGGGTGTTATTTTTTTTCTTCTTAAATTACCAAATTTGACCTTAATTTTCCATAATTCCTGCAGAGAAGACTAAGGATACATCGTGCAAATCATATGATTATAAAATGTTTCCAGATGGAGGTTTTACTGAAACCTACATTCGTCTGCACATTCTGGTGTGATGACCTGTCTTCCCACTAAAGCTTGATGAAGCCTGATGTATGAAAGTCTCCTACTGGTTAAAAAGAGGAGTCACTCAGCCAGGATGTACTAAATTTCAACATTCAAAATGTTAAAGCAGGACCAATACAGCAAAGACTCACTGAAAGCTATATTGGCACAGTAGAAGCAGAATTTAGCCATTCTAACCTCTGCTGATTATGACTGGCCGGCAGATTTACCGCCGTAACCATGCAGGTACGATGATATCCCTGTTGTTGACAAATACTGTTAAAATATAAACATACTGTTTATGTCAACTCTTGGAGGACACCAGCAAGTCTTAGTGATTTTCAGCATTCTAATACTGAAATACAATAGATTACGAAAAAATACAAGGACCACCTGCATTCTCAGAGGACTGAAAGGCTTAGTCAGCTGTCCATGTCATACAATACAATCTAATGGTTACAACAGTCGACTTCCTTTCAGGTGGTCTTGGTTCAAATCTTGCTAAACAGATATAATAGATATAATTTAATTAGTCTTTGCTAGGTTTTTTAGGATTCAATTGAAATGTTTCTACTTGTGTTGTTTTTTCTTGTTGATTTTGGGAGAATCTTTATTATATTCGCTACAAAGACTTACAGGTGAGCTTCTCATTTCTGAAAAGTACATCTGAAACATTTTTACTACACCACTTTTGTCAAGTCTTGCTTCATTCCAGCATCAAGCATATGTGTATTTAAAGTACAATTAAGTTAATACAAGTATATTAAACTTGCAATTAATTCTGATTAATCACTGTCAACTCTTGTGACTAACTTTATTACATTTTTAATCAATAGGCATTAACACGATGGTCGTTGTGCAAACATTTATGCAATGAGTGCCATGGATGTTGTGTTGGTCATTCATACTTTACTGTATCTAAACACACACACACACACACACAAACACACACACACACACACAAACATACAAATACAAACACACACACAGACACAAACACAAACTCTTTCGAGCAGAATACAGATATTAAGCAACACCTGACAGCATAACTTTTTGAACTACTGAGATAGCCTTAATCCTTTAGTTGGAGTCAGGGGGTCAACTTGTTATTGTGCTGAGCACACCCAATACATTTCAAACAGCCAATAGCCAAGCATCGACTTCCAAAACTCTTCACTATATTCTTGAGTGTTTTATATGCAATTTAAAGGCCAAGAATATATATATGGAGAAAAAAAACCCAGGATGGACTGTTGAAGAATTTGTCTTTGTGTCACACTGTGCTCAAAGCAACAAAATATTTTTACATCATAAGTGAGTTCTACCTGGCTGAACAAAGAGGTGTGAACGTGAAGTCTCACGTCTCCAAAACTTAAAAGCAGTCATTGACTTACAGTACAGTAATCAGGGGACTGCTGGCAGCAGAAAAACTGCAACGCCTCACCTAGTTCATTAGAGGATGACACAACCAATTTGTACCTCTGCCTGCTGCAATCTACCAAATCTCTACTGACAAAAGCATTTAGATTAGAGCGCTTTCAGGGAGGGCTGCACTGACATGCGTACCCAGCCTGTAAAAAGGGGAAATGAAGTGCCTTTTTAATTCTCCTCAAGGCAAACATTAAACTGTTCAGGTAAGTCATTTGTGAGCTGAATGGAGAGCCAGAAGCAAGTTGCCTCTCTGTCACAATAGCCCTTGCTCTTCCTCCTCCCTTTTCTGCGCAGGGAAAAAAACGCATATAATTGTGCAGTAGTACACACAGTTAAAACATACACACGGTCACACATACACCTCCTAATTGAGAAGACAATTAATTAATTAATTATAATTTGTCCCATTATTTTCCCACATAATCCTCTTTCACTCCTTCTGGCAGAATGCTAACAAGTTCTGTCTACAAAGAAGCTGCATGTGCTGTCGATTGTTCTGATCGGTGCTTCTCTCTCCCTTTCTTTGACTCTTGACCCCATCAAGTTTGTCCAACCCAGATGAATAAAGAGTCCCAGATTGAATAGAAAAGTATCAATGGGAGAGGCGGCATTTCATTTAATAAAACACAGCATTGCGATTGCCTCGAAAGATGAGCACCGCCTCTTATCGTTTCAGCCAGAGTGCATCAAGGATTCTCTCAGTATCATACATGACATCATTTCCTCTCTACGGTTGAACTGCTGACGGATTACGTTTGCATGGGTGTATGTGGCTCTCGCTTTCCTTTGGTTTTTATTAAAGGTTTTTTTTCCATCTCCGATATTGCAGAGACAATTTTCAGAGAAGCAGATCATATATAGCAATGTTTTTAATTTAAGAATCCCATATGAAATCCATAGACTGTCTGTCGGATGATTGCTATGGTTCCCAATCCAAAAAACGGGCTCATGAGCGAGGAACCAACACAGAACATAGACTCATGAAAATTGAACACAAACGCAATCACTGGGAAAAAACAGGCCACAGCATATAGGTGCTATAAAAATTATATTACAATAAAACATCTTGAAATTGTGAAGCTTGGATGTGGAAAGGCTATCAAAGCTCTTCTGGTCTCTTGAGGAAGAGGAAGACTGATGATCAATTTATTTCCTTTAGCCTCGAGACTAACACGTATGACCAGAGGGAGATGAGAGCGAGAATAAGTGAGACACTCTAGTGCTTAACATCATATGCGGATTGTTTGCAATATAAGTCAACAAATACATAGGGGTTACAGATAAATTGTGTTTCAATACTGAACATGCAACTCAGACCTTGTATGATACCACAGAGTCTCTTGCAGTGGCAAATAAACTTTGTTATTACATTCCGAAGACGTTGTAGAGTTGTGATTTGTCTTTTCTTTAGCATGAAGGCTTACATGTGTGTGACAGCATGCATGCATGTCTGTGTGTGTGATTCGGGTCAGGGGATATGGTAGTAGCAGTATAAGCTAAAATCGGGGTTGCTTGACATTTCTACAAATCAAGTCTGTTTGGAAATTAATCGTTAGTCTCGGTTTTAATGCTCAAATTACTCGAGCCAGTCCCTGTCCTCTGTGCCCTTAATTAACAACCGTTCAATTCCACTAATTATTAGCACTGGCTATTAGCTATTTTACATCACTCTTCATTTGTCGACAATTAAAAGGTCTATTATTAAAAGGCATGCCACATGGTTAATTGGACAAAGTGCCTCTGTGGCAGAGGAAGCGAGGGAATGCGAGAGGACAGACCATGGGAAGACTCAGAAAGCGCTGCAGAGCTTTCCACACACCTTTGAGTCAGTCTGTCTTCAGGTTGCTGTTGGACACTGTCCTAAAGAGAGACTGTGTCTCTCACTATAACCTCACAAACCTCACTCCAAGCCTGAACCTGGAAACAGCAGTGATGGATATAAAGATATATGTATCCTATTGGGACAATGTTTCTATTTGAGGCTGACAAAAGCAATTTTATTCACACTGCACAAACTATTTTCTGTATGGTTGAAACAATGTGAGTGCAAATCCATCTTTCATTTGTAATGAGTTGGCAAAATTTTTTAGATCTTTCTTCACTTGCTCCGTATTACGGTAAAATCACAGCCTTGATTTCATATTTAAAAATGCATCTGAATCATATCACTGAAGGAAACTATTAGTTTTAAAAAAAGAGAACTGATATGTGCATGTGCCCAACACATGCACAAATGTTGGGCATCCAGGGCCAGTGAGGCATTTTCCTGCTGGCCAAGACCGGCCTTTCTCAACCTGGGGGTCCCGACCCCCACCTGGGTCGCGAGATGATTTCAAGGGGTCTGCGGATGATTTTTGAAAAAATATAAATTTATATTATAAATATTAAATTACATGATTTTAACAAGGGAGTGGTTTTAACTTGTTAACTTTCTGTTTCATTATTTTTCCAGAATTCATATCATCAACTGAGTTTGTATGAGTTGAATTGTGCGCGCCTGAGATTCTGTTCAGCCACACACAGCAGGAAACAATGTCAGAATCAGAAGATTATATTTTAAGATTTAATAAACATTTTAATTGAGACCACATACATTTGAAATCTCTGTTAATGTCATTTAATTGCTCCATACCCTTGCTGCTTCTAGTGCAGTTAATATGATTAAGAGTTGTTTTTTTTATTTCTCCACTGAAACTAGACTGGACAGCCTAGGCTGTCAGCACTGGCCTCAATGTCAATGGACAAGGATCTTGATCTGGAACTGAAATGCTCAGGTGTTCGATACAACCGTATTATTGAGTTATTTCTAGAGAACGAAAGAAGGATGGACTTTGTCTTCAAAATGACAAACCGCTTTGGTAAGTCAAATTGATTTTTATGTATATCAAATAGCTGTTGATTATTGCCGGCTTTAGATGGTTGCTGCTGTTGAGGTGTGAATGTGGTCCAGATTCAGTTGTCTGTTGGTGCCAGTGTGCCTTATGTATGTTTATTCCCAACAGCTTGACTGGAGTCTGGGAGGAAAACCCTGTTGAATACCAATTGTGCTTCTTCATTTTAATGGCATTTCTGATTTTATGGTGGTCTTGTGAGTACCATGAATCTGTAAATGTGACTCTCTAATCGAGTCACTTTTACTTTAGTTAGTAATTACAGTTTTTTTGAGATATATACAATATTTACTTGTGCTGCAGCATAATGTCCTTCTTCGTAGTTGTGGTACATCCATGATGGTTTCAGTGCATGTCTATGCAGTCAATGTCTATCCTTCATAGGTGTGGAACCTCGTTTTAACCACTTTACTCCACATTATAAATGTTACAGTATCTTTGAATATGGGCTGCTTACGTAGTCTGACAACAGTTTGTAGCCTTAATGACATGGTGAAGTTATTGGAGGGCAGTTTGATTGCACTGAATCCCTGGGTGGAAAATCCACGGCCAACCACTGGTATAAAGGAACCGTTAAACCTTAAAGAAAATTCAGACAAAGAAATAAAGCAAACCCGGAAGTGGGTACAAAATAGGGCACTGTGAGGTCCGAAAATAATAAACAAGGAGAAAAACAAACACAAAACCCTGTGTTTTACTCGTTAGTGTTATGGAGATATCTTTTCTCTTCCCCTCACCTCTCCTCACCCATCACCCTCTGCCAGAGCTTAACTCGTGGCAGGGGAAGCAGGCAGGCCAGGACCATGCTGATTGGCAGAACAATTACTGCTAACACGCAGTCCGATAGGGAGACAGACATCCCCAAATAGAAATTCACTTTAGTGTTGCATCACACATACTTCCAGAGAGGATTAACTTCTAAAAAAAAGCAAAATTACCTTGACTAACTGACTGTCTGTCTGACAAACTATCAGACTGCCTGACTGTCGATCTTCCCTGTGTCTATCTGTGTGTCTATCTGTGTGTCTATCTGTGTGTCTGACTGTGTGTCTGACTGTCTTTCTCTGTCTTAGTGTCTGATTGATGTCTGTGTGTCTGACTGACTCTCACTGACTGTGTCTGTGTGTCTGATTGCCTGTTTGGATGACTGATTGGCTTCACTGACTGTCTGTCTATATGTGTCTGTATACTCAATTGACTGATTGTCTAACTGACAGACCAACTGTCTGTCTGACTGACTGTCTTTCTAACTGACTTGAAATGTATTTGAAGTTTGATTTATGTATTTTAAAACAGACAACAATTTGTTTCACGTTATACAATTTCCAAAACAAAAATCTAAATCCAAAACTGGAAGCAAGGTTTTGTGACTTATATATTGTTTATTCATATTTTTTCATGGACATAGCCGTACCTGGAAAAAAAACATTCATTTAATTTTTTTTGACTCTATTGGCCAGAGTGTCTGTTTGATGATCCAATTTGGCAACAATAAATTTGACATGAAAGACTTTGGACTTAATCTTATTAGTATAAAACTGATGATGACAGTCCTCTTATTGGGATTTCATTTGCAGTTGAAAAAGTTAATAAATTGCAATTATTGTTATCGCATTTCATAGCATATAACAAAAAAATGTAAAATCATAAAATAGTATCTTACCGTAGTCAAAGTATCATTTTGTAATTTCATTAGGGGGGCCATGGCGATTCACCATCCTCATATACATAAAGAAAATATTTCAAAGAGGAAATTCTGTAAAGTGTCTCAGCACCACAACCACAGGGACATACAGGCTAGTTGTCTCAGAGTCTCTGGGTCTGGGTGCCTGTGCATAAAGTAAGGCTGATTGCTGTTGGACTAGCGATAGGAGGAAGATGAGCTTACCAGCAGCTTCTCAGACCTCCCGATACCAAATAGGTGCTATGTGATGTTGCTTCTCTGGCTTGCTTTCCTGCATCTGGCTCCATTTAATTGGTTGTCCGCCAACAGTCCATTTATATGACATTCAAGCACAAAGACAAATAACTTCAACATTGACCTTGAGGGTCCATTCATTCAGAGAATGTCACAAACCTCTTGCTACGCCTGCTCAAGTGTTCATCTCATGATATCAATTTATTTGTCAATATCCCTTTTAATCACTCACAGCCATTTTCTGACTAAGTAAGCCCTTACCCCTAGCCTGACGGCCACTGATGATCTAATCAGAGGTGCCATGACCAAAATCGACAAATTGCTTCATTGTCTTTATGCTACCCAGGTGTGTTGTAATGGATTTTAAATACAGATGTGTAGGAGAAGTGAATTTTTTGAAAATACCGGTTTTAGTTTCAGCTTCATAAATGTGAAGTATTGGTTTGTTTTTATATTTCCTCTTACTAGCAAACAGATGTTCTTTGGGTTTTGATAGACAGATCAAAATACCTGAAAATTTAATCTTAATCTCTGTGAACCTATCATTCAAATGTTGTTCACTATCTTTCAACACTGACTAATACAGAAAACAATCTTTGGATCAAGTGAAAATGATAGTTTGTTGAGCTAAAGTCTAGTTTTTGGAAATATCTTCTGCTGTCACATACTGACCTCTCATTTGCTTGTGTATCAAACACCAATTGGTTTCTCAAGCAACTATCCTGGCCATTACCCCACTACACAGAATTTCCGCCTACAAAAGCGCACTCTGACTTCCTAATTAGCTCATTGTGGAAAATAAGGATATTGGGCAATTCTTCGCTCTACCAGTCTAACATCTAAGAGGCCACAGGGAGAGTGGTAGGCATCTAGTGCCACCAAGGGAGCTCTTGTCCGTGACTGATGAGTACAAGAAATGTGTTTTACTCTATTTCTTTTTCTCATAAACGATATAGCTCCTTTTCTCCCTTCCTTGGCGTATTTTCACTTTGCAGAATTTTGAGTCTTTTAACCGATCACAAGATTTTATTCAATTTTTAAGCTTTTTTATATTTGGGATTCCTGGTTTGTAATGAACATGATAGAATTTACAAAATTCAACAGGTTATATATTTATTCAGATTCTTACTCAGATGTAGTTCTATCATAATTTTGATTGTTTAGTCCATAAAAAGAAAAATACTGTTTTTTACCTACGCCAAGGAGGTCAGGTTTCACTAAGCAATTGTTTGCCTGACTGTCTTTTCATGTCAAGCCTTACGGAACATATTTTCTTCAGAAGAGTCATCAGCCACCACCACCAGTGTACAAAATCCAAGTGGCAATGTACGTTGCTAATGCTCAGGGCAGATACGCCAAAATCTGCGCCAAATACTTTGTGACAGACTGATTATCTGGTGAGAATTTGATGTGGTTGACATGTAAAAGGCACGCTAGGATTTTTCCAATTTATTTTACATTGAGGAATATGGATTTCTTTCAATATTTCTATCTATTAGGCATAATCTACCTGATGGGTCCGTATGAAACTTGAGAAGAGGGTTGGGCATGTAGCAAGGGATAATCTATTAAAGTTTAGTGAGTGTCTGTAAAAAGGGGTGGTGCCGGGAATTTTTTTTTTCTTTTGAACCTTGCAAATACGCCTTTTTTTGACAGTTGTTGCTAAATAAATTACTGGATCTGTTTTACTGGATTAAAAGATTGGTACCGTGGAATAAATCATTAAAATGTGCACTTAGATACCGAAGAAAACGACAATTAGTAAAATATTTTTTTTTCTTACCTACGCCATAAATAACAATGTGATCCTAAGAGTGGTGAAGTGATATGGTGGGGGAGCATGAGCTTTCTTGGCAAAAGCTTTCTGAATGCTGTCTTGATTTTGCTATTCTGAAATTATGTTTAACATAGGGAGGCATGTTTTTATTAAATTCATTTGTTATAAACCCTATTCAAAATATGCTGGTGTTTTAAAATGTAAATCCAGTTCTCTGTCAGCTCCTATGTCTCCTGGCTTGAGGAATCATGGAGAGAAAAAGGCAAAAAAGGATAGAGGTAGGGATTAAAGGACAGATTCTTTAACGTGTTGCAATGAACTCCCTGTAATCTGACAGTTGTCTCTCACTGAGATGCCCAGCTTTGCTGAGGCCAGCGAAGTCCCACATCCTCCAGCAACAAATGATGCACGGGCCCCAGGACATAAGGCACCTGCAAAGGGAGATAAAGGCTTCAACTCCTTGGCTAATACTGACGATTCTTTTGATAAATACAGACGTGGGGTGGTGGGCAGTGGAGAAGCAATCTTTTCCTGCTCCCCCCTGTCTCATTCTCACCTCCCTTTCTACCTGTCTCAGTAATCTCTATGTCTTGTACTTCGTGTTTTTCTTCTTACAACGTCTTTTTTTCTGTTTCAGTCTAGCTCACCTCCTCTCACTCTCATTTTCAACCTTCCCTCACTCTGTACCTTCTTTATCCTGTCCAGTGTGAGTTTGGTTCAGACAGGCGAAGCTCTCAACATTCTGCCGTTTTATTTATTCCATATCTGTAACTGTCAAAAAGAAGATTGCTACTTTCGGAGCTGCCTCTGCTTTCTTGTGCTTGGTGAAAGTCGAATAGAGGAGATTGTGTTAAAAGCATCTTGACCACTTTATGGGGACACAAACAATGTCAGCTGTGGTCTTCGAAGCCCCAGACAGTTGACAATTGCTCTAAAAGTGTGTGAAACATGATTCCTCTTAAATGACAGTGCTGAGAAGAGAAGTTAAAAAGAAATTAGCCTGGAACGGTAATTTGAGTAGGAACTTAACAAACAACTCCAGCTGGGTCTCTTAAATACCTATTTAATAGAGCTTACAGCAACATAATCAAGGCCAGGATTCCATAATTAGCATATTAAAAAAGCCTTGAGACCTAAATGACCCAACAAGGCGGCTGCTCAGATTGCAACGTCAGACAAGGTTGAGGAATCAACCATTTAGAAAGTGGCTTTTTTCATAACCTGCAATCTTATCCAGAATAAGTCCAATTTTTCTAGAAAATTGAATGACATCTGTTTGCCATAAACCACTTACTGTTAGGATGATTAACATATTAAACAGAAGGCATATTTAAGGTTATAGTACTCTTTACTTAAAAATAATCATTCAACGTAAATGGAATCTAAGTAGAATAAAATTACTTTTTTAAGTTTAAACATTTATAAACATGTACATAATATCACTACTTACCATGAATTAATGTTTTGTTAAGGTAGTCGATTTATTTTCCTTCCAATTTAATTAATAAAACTATTCATATGGGTTTTTTTGTTAACTATATAAAGCTAATTAGAGAAGATCCCTCCTATGTTTCCCCCCAGTCTGGTGAGGTTTGCTGGTGCTGGGGATTGGGAGATGGTGGGTCCAACAGAACTGTCATCAGACAAAAGGCTGGACAGAGCAGACACATCTACAGGCAATTTAGGGTTACCAATTCACTTATTTTGCATGCTTTAGGATAGTGGGGGGGGAGCCAGAGTACTGGTGGTAGGTGGATTTGAACCCTGAACCATTTTGCTGGGATTAAACATTATGCTTAAATGTGTAAGAAAACATAACAAAGCCACATTTTAAAGTTTTTATGCAGCAATGAAAACAATATCATCAAAAACCCAAGTAAAAACAGGCATTAAAACTGCTTGGTATAAAATAAAAATCAGATACGACCTTCTCAAAGTATGCAGATAGCTGAAACGTAACTTCTTAAGTTATCTTTGCTTAACATGATCATTGCATGTTGTCTGTGTCGACTGAATAATACAAGCAACTAATGTTATTTATCAATGTGACGCTGTTTTCACAAAACATGAAAGAAAAATCGATAACTTCTTGAAGTTTAAGTCTGGGTTTAGAGTGTAGCATAACAATTTCTCACAAGTAATGTCTGTAAAATTGCCAGTGCATCAAATTCTTATCATGAGTAAAGAAAATTTAAATTTGAATGAAATTTGTTTTGACTGTAGACAGTAACAAATTAAATAACGGTGTTACTTCACTGACCAGAGGAATTAAAAAAAATAAATGCGATATTTCTATAAACGCAACGAGAGTAGCATCTTCACCATGGAATAAAAAACAGGGTGAGTGAGTGAGCCAAGGTGAGGTGCATCATGTTGTACTGTGCTGTATCGTCAACAGCAGTTCATCTTCCCTGTCTACGGTGTCGTGCCCATTGTCTCCTTCCATTAGCCAGCCACCCCAGTGCTACGGTATCATTGGTGTGGGTGCTTGGCTTCAAGATGCAGACAGCTCATGGTGGCAGATGCCTGGCTTTTTTGTGGATGCCCTCCATCAACTGATGACAGATGTCAGGGTGCCCCTTGGACGGCAACACTTCATCATGCTACCCTGTTCTCCCTCCACACCCCACTGGATACACCAGCCTGCTTGGCAGATGCTATACCCAACCCCACTGCACCAGACCTATTCCCTCCTGCCACACCTATTCATTCATGCACAGACACACATTCACCCAAAGCCCTACACACACACACATACACATATCTACGCATCCATCAGTCAAGCATTATTACATCAGACAGCCGTCATACTGGAAACCAATGGATCCCATGCTAATGCATCCAGACGCATCGACTCACTTCAGAAATCTAGAAAGACGAAGTATCAGTCTTTAGCGTGTGTAGGTGTGTGTGTGTGTGTGTGTGTGTGTGTGTGTGTGTGTGCTTCTGGCATACTGGTATCTGGTGTAGGGAATGACGTGTGTTGGGAGATTTTTCAATCCAACACACGTCATTCACTTTGGAAAAACACACGTTTTTCCCCAAAGTGAATACTTTTGTATTTTACGAAACCGTACCTTCAACACAGTACAATTATCATGTTATTGATCACTGTATGGGCTAATTGTCTACAAATAACATTAATATATAACATTCCCATTTTTGTGATACAGGTGAGACTGGTGCTAATATTTTTATTCTGTACTTACCACTTTGGCCTGCTGGTAGATTTGACTACAGGTGACATGCCATCTCTGTATAGACTCTTGGTCTTGGAGAAGTTAACCACATTGAAAATGACTCTCTGAAAAACAGGGAAACACACAGAAAGCTGCATTAAAGCCACTGAAAGGGGAAACATGATGCACAGTAGAACTGTGAATGATTTAAGGTTTGGATCAGAGAGGGAAGGTGATCAGGACTTATAGGGTTGAGCTACCTGTCCTGTTAGAAGATAAACAGGACAGCTACCTAGCTACTTGTGACACAGGCACAATTGAAACCATGATGACTCACATTACCAGTCAGTTGATTTCACTTTAATAGGAAACTGAGTCCAAATATTAAACTGTTATTATATACTCAAGAGTGTAAGGCAGAAGTTTAGAGCCATCTCAATGATAAAATAAGATCCACTTGCTTCACATGTACGTACCATAAATGCTAGGATAGTTTGCTGTCCTAGCAAAATATCGCTAGGAAGATGCCATCGATGTCAAGACATGAAAACCCATATGTAAAATTCCACTCAAACATGCTGCATGCTGAGACTCTCTAAGTCCCCAAAAGAGGGAGGGCATGCATGAGTGAGAGTGCATCAATGAATACCTGAAAGAACTGCTGTGAGAGTGCCTCAGGCGGCAGGAGACAGAAGATGATGCAGAGGAAGAGAACAATAGTGGAATACCAAGCCTCTACACGTAACGTATCATCAAAATATAGAGGAAAGGACATTTATAGCAAAATTATACCACCGGCTTGAAAGGCTGCCCTGATGGTGACGACAAAAGCTCTGATCATGGCAGCAAAACAATGGGCCAGAAAGTGAACTTCGAAGCATACCAAAATTTAGAATGAATCTGAAAAAAACTGATATAACCCAGTGTATAGATCGAGTAAAAGCCCAATCACCGCCTGCTATTTTGACTTTTGAGTGTAGTTTTTTCATGGGTAAATATTTTGAATTACGAGCTCAGAAAAATTAGCCAATATCAACAGACCACAGACAAATAAATCACGAAACATTAACATTACAGTCAAGATATAAGGCAACTCTAATGTTTAAATGTGCAGATGATAAACTCCTAGGAGTGACATCCTATAATCTAGGTGGACAGTACAGTTTTCCCCGGAGGGATGCTGTGAAATCCGAAACATTAAGCTTTGCCTGGAGCACAGAGGACGACCTCAGGGCCTGACTTCCACCTATGGAGGACTATGGAGATCTTTCATAGCTAAAATGTTGACGAACAGCCTTTCCTCCCTCCCACCTCCAGCATGCAGGATTAGGATCCATCCATCCATTTAGATCCATCCATCTATCATCCAACCATAAAAACACACATACATCCATACATCCACTTATACATCCATCATCCACCCATCATCCATCCATCCATACATCGTACGTCCATCCCTCAATTCATCATCCATTTATCCACCCATCAATCCATAGATTCAGCCATTCATACATCATCATCCATCCATACATACCTCCATCATGCATCCATTCATACATCCATCATCGAGCCATACATACAGCCATACAACCATCCATCCATCCATCCGTCCAACCATACATCCTTTCGTACATCCATCATCCATCAAACCTTAAATACATACGTCCAAACAAACATCCATTCACCCATCCATTCACCATCCATCCATCCATAGATACATCCATTCATCCATCCAGCCATATATCCATACATACATAAATAATACAAAATTACATCCCCACTTATGGATACACAAATGAATAAAAACAATTTTCTTTTAAAGCCAAATTGATTGCCATGTTAATTCTGTTAGGAGGTAAATGAATGCGATTGATGGGACAGATCAAATTACCAACTACGTCCAGGTGGTGGAAGTTAACTGGGTACTACTGAAATCCTATTACAGACTACCCACCCTCCTTCCTTTTTCCCTCTCCTTCCCCCTCATCCATTTCTCCCTTTTCTCCTGCCTGGCATCAGAGGAATGGGGATTGTGGATTGTCGCGAGCTGATTCAGACTTAGGTAAAATGACATCTAACTGATGTTGAGACTGGCAGCAGGCTCCTGTAGCAGGGAGATAAGACCATTGCTGGTGGCATTTCAATTACACTTTACTGCCCTGCACATCTGTTGCGAGAGTTACTTTTCAGTATTTTCCCCTCAGGCAAATACAGCCTTACTCCAGTTTTCTTTAAATGTGCAGCCTCTTTCCTCATTCTTTATCCATACAAATTCAGATCGTCTTTCTCATTAGCTTAACTCTTCCCACTGTTTGAAATATATCTTTTTGGGCCTGTTTGACTCAAAGGGAGCTCAGGCTGGACAGGTGACAGCGAGACATGCAGCAGGGAAAAGAGGGCGGAATCGCAGGCAGAATGATCCATAATACAAGGGTGGGAGACAGTCAGTCAAAGAAAGAGGTACCGTTACTAGACAGAGACACACATTACACAAAACCGATAAATATGGGTAGGAGGAGGAAAGTTACAGAGGAAACTAAACTACTTGTTAAAAGGTCAGATGTAGACACGGACAGGAGGGCTGATTCGGAAATGTTACGTTGGGTTTGGTAAGGTTGGGCTGGGTTGGATTAAGTAAGGTTTGTTGGGTAAGGTTTGGTTAGATTAGGTGTAGATGTCTTAGCCTCTCCATGTGTATAAAGATTTTCATGAAGGTCTTATCCTATAGAATCCCTGGTGCAATAACAATTTGCAACATAAGGGTGCATTTATGATGAACATTCGTGAGTAAATGGATATGGATGGAGCCTTCCACATTCCCTATTTTAATTTCATAGTTATTTATATACATTTTCAGAATTTTTGGAGTTCAAAAATCCTTTGGGTAGTGTAGTTAAAACGCCGGACATGTCAAAAATATCTGTTCCCATGTTTCAATTATTTAATGGCAATACCATAACCATTTTTATTGTTGTCAAAACTTTATACTATTTGCTGCCATTTTGTGGAAATATCAATGTCAAAGCAAAGGACTAGGGAAATATGTTTATGCTGACTGATACACTGTTTGAATCAGGCGTAATCACCTTCTGGACAGACAAACAGGACTAGTGTGCTTTTGGTTTTCATTTGTCCACAGGTTTGTGTTGGTAGTCTAATCTTCTAAGACCGCATTCTTTCATAAATGCAGCACAAACAGATCTTTTCTGTGGCTTTGATTAACAGCAATGTCTCCAAGACTACCAATCAAAGTGTCCCATTCAATTGAAACAAAAGGTGGGTCCAAACTGAAATTGATCTGACTGAAAGTAAATGGTGAATTTGGATGATTTGTAGACCTTCTGAAATGTCAGAAGGTCTATTTGAGATTTACGTTACTTATTAAAGAAAGAAAACGGTTGCTGTTTTTCTGGATCTGTGCTGAAAATAAAAATATTGTGAACTGACTACTGCAGTTAAATTACCTCTGGAGTGAGCATACGTGAAAAATAAATGTTCTCACTCTCTCTCTTTTCCACAAAAACACACACACACACCACAAACACACACACACGGATACACAAACACACATACACACATTTAAAAAAAATGAATCAAACAAATTGCTCTGGGGTTGATTCTCCAGAGCGTTAAAGTTTACACACAACCGGCACCAATTTAGAACATGTATATGTGTGCATGTGTCTGTCCATGTGTGCTGCTCTGGAAGATTTAATTAGACTCTGAGCAGTTAGAAGAGATTAACATCCACGCTGTCTGAGCTGTCGTGTTGACAGAGCGTGTCAAAAGCCGCCGTCATCCCTGTCACCGCTACATTACAGACCAGAACACGTGTTTTTGAGGTTTTATAGCTACGCACATACACCACACAGAGGATCATAAATAGTGCATCCAGGACCACATAAAACAATTACACTTTTGAAAATGATAACTCTAAATGAGATGTTGCCATCAGCAGAAACCCACACTAGGGCAGTTTGTTCATGGATCCCCCCTTGCTGACAGAATCTTAAAAGAGGCAAAAGTCAAAAGGAACCTAACTAGTGCAATAAGTAAGATTTGAAGTCTCTCAAATAACTTTCATTTAAATTGCAGGGAGTAAATGAGGTAGTTGATCAAAACCAATGTTTCAAGAAATGCTTGTTTGCAACAAACAAGCTATCACTCACACACCAAAACGAAATCGCTGAAATTAACATTGCTTAAAAGTAACTGGAACACATTCTGAGAACCGGGTCACCATAACTGCATAGTGGGTGTGAGATACACATCAATAATAATAAACAATAATACATTTAATTTATAATGCACTTTACATTTGGATCAAATCTCAAAGTGCTAATCATACATCAGGGAAAATAGAGGCACAAACCTCTCATTCCAGATGTTTTAGGGGACAGTCTAAGCAATAAACTTCTAACTCTAACCTTTTTCTTGCCATTGAAAAATCCAACCAGCATATCAGCCACAGGGCTTGGCATGAAATTGCCTTGCTGTAGCGCCTGAAGATAGGATTGCATCCAGGACAAAACATTGCTTTGATCTCCATTGATCCAGTGTGGCCAGATAGCGTTGCTTCCTGGAAGAAACCCAGATAAATTATTAAAGATCCTTTTCGTAATGTGTAGTCAAAGACCTCTGGGGAGAGAATGAGCAATTGTTCCTTTGGATGATGATGGTTGAGTAGACTTTATTATGAATGATGTGAGAGATAATAATGCCTCCAATCAGAAAACCTGTCAACGAGACCACAAAGTGATAAAAACAAACCAGAGTGTTGTATGTATGCTTTGATGCTCATTTGATGAAAATATAACGTATGGACATGTTTTAGTAGCACACACATTGAAACATTAAAATAACACATGTTTACAACAATGATGATGTAAACATGTGTTAATGAAGTGAGCAATTATGTGCTATACACTTTAATTATTGCACGAAAGTAAACAAGATTTAAATACAATTTATTAAGTAAAAAATTAATAGGTTCCCTATAAATCAAAAATGTGTTTTGCTTCAGGGAGCCAACGGAGCAAACGTCTTCTTACCTGAAATCAGTCACAGAAACTTAATTCTTACCACATCGCTGCTCTTGGAATGTTGCCCTGTGGTATGAATGTAAGGACAGCAATACAATGTAGACAAATCATTCACCGTGCATCGTGTATCTGCGATTTCCTCACATAATTTAACACCAAAGCGTGAATCAGATCTGTTATCCTTGTCCATAGCTATCGGAGACAGGCAGGCTTGATAACTGCTGGTGGCAGCTCTGCCTGTTCCTCTCTTGTTGTCTTTGATCAGTCTGATCACTGACGCACAGTGTGCCAACAATACCGGAGACTTACTGACACCGTCATACACAAGCACACATCTGTTGCATCTGGTGGAAGATAAAACGTTTCTTCTGTCCTCATGTATAAATGAGGTATTGTACTTTAATCATTTCCTGCAATATTCTGTTTCTGATCCACTGAAGTATATTTCAGTTGAAACTACTCAAACATGTCAGATGAAAACCACATCTATAAAGAATTACACTTCTAGTGTGTAATGGATGCTCTTATTGATTTATAAATTTAAAATTGCAAGAGGTTCAGTAACCCACCTGGTCCAGGTCTGACACGTGCAACAGCAGAGTCAAGGCTAGAGAGGCCCAATAACAATAACGCATAAAATACTGAAGATAATAAGAACCAATAAATCAGTGATAGAAACTGGACGGGAGCCTCTTTGATCCCAGACAAAGTTAGCATACCTCATCTTTCTGATAAATCCATCAGAAATGATCAGGTCTTGTTTAAAGATTTAAATCTGACAGACACTTTCAGGTATAATAACAGAAGAATACAATAAGTAGTTTTGGTTTGTTTGTACTTAAGTCTGAGAATCCCCATGGTAAAGTGAGCTAATATGCAGGGAAAGTTGTGACACAGCTAGCTATTGATCCTGGGGAGCATGAGTCTCACAAGCAGCCTTTTAAATGTCAGCTTTTAATTTCCTACTACCTCCTTTGCTGAAAGAGAATAATTCAAAGCAGTGCTGTTCAAGGAGATATCAAATAGCAGAATGGCAGTCTTTTAAAGAGCTTTTGTTTGGTTTCGGCATGGATGGCTTTTTTGTATCAGAGGCTTTTATTCAACCGGAGGATGAGGAAGTCTCTGCAATGGTCACTTAGTTGGAAGGCAATCTCTCCCCTCCATTTTGAGGCAATGTTTAAGTGAAACTTATTTAATTAAGGCTTCTCTCCGATTGAGTGACAGCGATGCCCCATTCTCTGACGGAGGACACACACGCACACACACACACACACACACACACACACACACCAGTGATTAGGCACCAGTGATTACCACAATAACTTGTATTTTCTCCGCTATCTGACATAATTGGGTTTATTTATCCTTATTGGTAGATTCACAGTGCACATATACTTTCTCTATATACACTAAGAATTACTCAGACATATTCGCTCTGAAACATCGGAGCTCACAGTGAGAGGTTAATCAAGCTGCTTTGAGTAATTTCAAATGTTTCCGTGTGTGCAGAAAAGCCCCATCAGCAGATATCATGGAGCATTTTAAAAATGCAGCTCCGGTACTAAACATGTATGGTCAGAGCTACCTTCATGAAGGAACAGGATCAACATTACAAAAAAACTCTGATGACGGCGGAACGAATGCTTCACTTCAATTTCAATATTTGAACCAGGAAAGAACATGAACTTTTAGATCTGTATAAAAACATGGCACCATTACCATTAGATTCTCAAATTAATCCAAACAGGAGATCAGAACAACCAATGACGTTACGCTGCTGCGTCTTGTGCGTAAGTGTGCGTAAATCTCTTTTAATGGATAAAATAAAATAAAATACATTGTTGTTGAATTATGAATGTAATTAATGTTTTACACTTCGAAGATGAATAATCACCCATCCCTAGCCCCCTCATTTTCCATCCACTATTAATCAGAAACATTATCTTTATTATCATGTGCATAACCTTACATACAAAGAGACGCACAGGAGAGTTCCCCCTCCACGGTTAAATATATTGTTAAATACATGTGCTCATTGATAAACACCCCAAATTTATAGAACAGGGGATTTGGAGACCGGGTCCACAGACCACAGATAACATACCTGTCCCTCAATGAAGACAAATTACACTTCTGGAAAAATACAAAGTTATAGCAATACACAAGGTAAGGTCTTGTCTGGTTTTTAAAAGAACTGGATTTTACGCTCAAGTTTTCAAGTGAGCGTAAAAGTTCAAGTTTAACCCAAACTAAACCTATGATAATTTAAGAGAACAAATAAAAACATTGTACCAGAATACTCACTGTTTAAACAGCGAAAGAAAGTGTGACACAAGTAGCTGGAGTATATGAGACGCTAGTGATAGTTTTCTACAAACACAATATCTGGGTGCGCTTCAAACAACACTATTTCAACGTCCTTGGTCCAAAACTAGTTCACTCTAGGAATAAAACACCAAAACACAAACTGAGCAATGTGGTTTGCAGGTCAATGCAGTTTGGAATACTTGGATCTGTATGTAGGGGAGACCAAAAAACCAACTCACGAATACACAGCCCAATACAGGAGAGTCAGCAGTCGCGTCATCTGCATCTAAAGGACCACAGAAACTATTAAAGATTATCATGTCCCCATTGTGGACAGAGAGGACGGATGGTATTAGACAAGGGTGAAGGATGGCATCCATATCAGCCAGCATTTACCCACATATAATGCAGCCTTAACATCTCTGGCCCGTTTCACCAGCATTCACACTTTGAATCAAGTTATGTCAGCGCTGTGACTAACGCCAGGATCCAGTAAGTAACCAAGACACCTGTGTCCAACACCGACCGACACCTGTGTTCCTAATGAGCAAAAAGTGATTGTGGCCTAACGGTGGATGTGACGTAAAGAATCACGCTGTATTAAGAATCACACAGTCCGTGAAGACTGAGGAAGCCTCTTGGATGAGAGGTGAAACTTCTGATTCAACCTTCAAGGATTTTTCTGCAATCCTTTTCACCCATGATATTCAGTGCATAAATAAAAGCAGCTCAATAATAAGAGATAAAACAGTAATGGATTCAATAGCTATAATTTAAAAAAAAAGTGGAAATTGAGAAAAAGTTTTCTCTTTATACATTTAAGTGACACATGTTCTAAGCTGTAGCGAGGACAGAGCTAGTTCCAGCCAGTTCACTTCCACTCCCTCAGCAGCACTGTCGCTGCCACAGGCACTCAAGTGAGGGATGAAGAGAGAGGTGGTGGCCAACTGCTGCACTTCTCTTCTTCTCTTTGCTTCTACACATTTGTCTTCTCACCTTCCTTTCCCCCCTTGCCTCTGATTTAAACATGGAAGAGTTAATTTGCTCATTCTGCTGGCAGCATCTCTTTCTATTTATCTTTCTTCTTGTGTTTCCCCTCTCTCTCTCTCTCTCTCTCTCTCTCTATCTATCCCCTTCTCTCAAGCAGGGCTGTCAGGCTCTTCCCAAGCAGTGGGGTTGTCAGGAGTGATGGATGACTATCAACCTTCTGCTGTCTTCCACTACGCTCCTGGGAGATTTACAGGCTCGCTGACTACCAGGCATGAAAACCAATCTCTCTTTCTCATTCCTCCCTCCCTTCCTCCATCCCAGCCTGCCTCGCTCCTACATCCAGTTCCTTCTATTTCAACATCTCCTCCGTTATCAAAAAAGGTTTCATAATGGAGAGATTTGTGAGAAATAACATTGAAATTTATGTGTGGCTATAGGGAAAAAGTAGCTCCTCTCGGGGGTTATAGTGGATATGTCAGAGGGGAATAGCGTTCCAAGAGTTATTTGCCTTCTCTTCGACAGCCTATCTTTCCCATCTTCATTTTTTCTCAATTTCTTCCAGCTCCTTCACAAGCATCTGACACATGGTAATTCATTCATGCTCTCTTTGCTAGTGGCAATCATGTAATTGAAGAAAGTTGCTGGGTTAATTACTGAGTCAAAGGAATAATTACTTGTTTTTATGTAATCACTTTGGTAATGGCTATTTAAAGTTGCAATGCAAATGAACAGTCTCTTTATTACTCTCAGAGCACTAATTGATGGGTATTTTCCAAGACTTTTTTTCTAAATATTGTATATAAGACAACCTATACAAAGCAGAAGTCACACAAGACACTCTTGAACAATTTGCTGGCTCTTTACACGAATGAAAATGTTAAAATTGCCAGAAGTATCAGCAAATACAGAAACAAATCTGCTCCAACATATTCATGCCCAAAATATAATGTGAACATTATTTCAACGCTGATGAAAAAAAAAAAGTGGTACCACCACCAAGTTTAGCACTAATTCTTTATAAAACCAGCTCAACACCTGTCTCAGGGAAAGGTTATATATGTAAATACAAATTATAATACAATATGATGCAAAAAAGCCACAAGACCTTCCTAATGGTATATTTGGATTAGACGGTGTAGCCCTGTGTGTGATACCTGTACACATACAGGCAATGATACCTGTATGTGTTTGCGTGTATGTGTGTGAGCGTGTATGTGTGTGTGTGCATGTGTGTATGTATGTGTGTGTGTTTGTGGAAGGGTGTGTGTGTGTGTGTTTGTGTGGGTGAGTGTGTACGTGTGTGTGTGTGTGTGCGTGAATGTGCATGCATGAATCTATGAGAACTCCATAATTATCTCTTGTCTTATCTGTCACTACACTACACAGTTAATTATCCGAAAGAGGTAAACACGTGCCAGGCTTTTATTGACATTGGAGGGCTCATTAGATCAGATCTCATCACAGGAGGACAGACTGAGGAGAATTCTTGTATTCTTCCGTGCTTAGACACATCACAATGTTTAATGTTTGATTATATTGGCCTCGTTAGTTTTGCTCCTATCAAGTCTCCACTCCTGCTGAGTGACAAGACAGACATCAGATACAAAAACAAGACACTCAAAAGCTTTAGGTGGATTTCAAACCATGTTGAGAGGCCCTGGTCTTATCATAAGCTTCTCTGCCTGGAAACAAATCATTTGTTTTTGGATTCCATTCTGCTATAAAATATGAAAGAATATGAAGCACCACACCAGATAGCTGAGTTAATTTGTCCACTCAAACCAAGACAGGGTCCTGAAAGTACAGGATGGAGTACAGTACTGTGACCATCTAATGATAATTTCTATTTGAGTGAAAAGGTTCAATACTGAATTGTTTCAGATCCTCAATCAAAATTTTATAAAAAACAAAAGCTACTGGAATAAACAAAAATTACAGATTTTAATGTTGAATTTAGCTCATTGAACCAAACCAATGGGGCGTCTGCTAAAAAAACTGGCTCAAAGATACAGCGTGAAAAAACACACAGCTAAACCTTCAAAATAAAACAGGAAACACAACCTATGACAATAACAATCCTACTATCAAATAAACAACAGAACAAGAACAAAACCATGACAGAGGCATGACGATGGCTCATTTGTCTGAGTGTTAGCACACAATGTCAAATCAAAAGAAATGCTAGAAGAGGAAGGGGAAGACGGTGGGTGGTATATATCACCCTGGAGATGGTTATGAAGCTATGAGGCTCTGGACTCCATTGGTTGAGAAGCAGACACATTATACACAAAAGGAAAAGACTTGCAATAATGATGGACCTTCCAAAAAGTGAGAACACGTTCAAAATTCTTCAGAGAGCTTGGTGAAGGCTCATTTACAGTCAAGCATGGAGGTGGAAGTGTAACGTTGTAGAGATGTGTTGCCACGTATGGGCCAAGCTATCTTGTCACGATGGGGTAAACATGAGTCATGCAGCAAGACAGTGATCCCAAGCATAAATCTAGTTCTCAATGTCTCAAAAGGAACACAATTAAAGTTATGGATTTGCCTAGTCAAAGTCTGGATTTGACCTCCATTGAGATGCAAGGCTGAGACCTTAAAAGAGCAACCTATGCTCAGCATCCCTACAAATGTGGCTGCACTAAAGCAGGTTTCTCTACGTCATTTAAAATTTTGTTTGAAGATATAATAAGAGAGGAAATCAGGAGGTTCAATTTGTTTTCACATGGATGTCGAACTATGAATAAGTCAAAGACTAGCCAACAACACACTCTCACCCCTGCAGTCATGTAATATCAAGCATGAGATTAAATATGTTATTTTTGTTTTCCCCAACAATCTGTATTAATAAGAAAAAGCACCCCCTTGGTCAGGTGCAACACTTCTCTCAGGAACCACAGGGCAAAATGTGTCATTTTGAGATGAATAATGGATTTGTGTCTGCAGGGAGTAAAGAGTATGTGAATGTGTGTGCATATGTGTGTGTATCTGTATTAACCGTTTTGAGTGTGTGAATTCAACAATAAGGGGCCATTATTGGAGAGAATCTATTTGCAAATATGTGAGGAAAGTTAAGCAATGTAATCTTAATATACTACTGTGTCAAATTTGAAAGTGTAAAAAATAATATGTCATTGGCACACTGACATCTTTGATTGTGTACAGGAATCTGCAAATGTATATTCAGAATCTGTGACCATGATGTGGTTTGGGTTAATAAGTCGGTAAATACATTTGTACATGGCTGTTGTCGACCACCGACTAGTCTAAATACTGTGAAGTGGTATTGGACTGGGCTGCTGTTTTTTCTGATGAGTGCTTTAACTGGTTAAAAAAATGTATTCATTGATTAGATATATATAATCTAATCAATGAATAAATACTATTTCTCCATAACTTCCACTAAGATGTTTGGGACATTCAACGCTTTAAAATCTAGTTATTTGTGTGTGTGAATGTGCCTCCATCGGTCAGCTCTCTGGTGACATGACTGTGTTCCCAGGTAGATAGAAATAATCTTTATTAATCCCCAAAGGGGAAAACAGCCATTCATTTGAAACAGCTGAAACAAATGAATGGCTAGCTGAGCGGATGAAGGCACATTCAAAAAAAGTCAACTGGATTATAAACCCTAAAAGAATTATTGAGATTCTCGGAGAAATTGAAAGTGTAAGTACTTTTTATTCAGAAAAGCACCAGCTCACCAGAAAGTTATTTAAAATAATCACACATTTGAGCAGCTTGATGTTACTGCTGTTTTCTTCAGTTTGTATATAGAAATATGATGAGAAAAGGGTCTTCATTGCTGTGCAACTGCCTGACCCCTAGTCAAAAAAGGGATTCTCTCTATCTCACTCTTTCTCCCTCCATGACATTTCACATCCAGAATCGAATTTGCAGATAAGCGAGTAGTACAGTGCAGAGAGGGGTGGAGCAATAAAATCATAAATAAACAGGAGCTTTGGGGGTTTCCCTGCCACAATAACTGCTGCCAATTGACCTCAGGCAGTCTGTGTAGGGCAGGGATGATAGATATGCCTTTCTCTGTCCTACAGCTGTTCACACATCAACAGCAGAAGTTCCAATTAAAATTGTGAAGTGGCAGCATCTTTATCGCTACTGACACTCTAGAGACCCATGTGTCACTTCAGGCCTGGATGAGCTGATGAAGGAGACTAGGTGAATAAAGAGGAGGTAAGGAGGTTAATGACAGTCCAGTACTACTGACTGAACACATACTAGGTTTCTTCTCTCTGCAGTGCTGCTCTAATGTGTCAGAGGCCTTCATTCTGATACACATGTCGACATAGCACATTCAAAATAATTTGACTTCTTGCTGAAAACAGAAAACAAAACATGAGGTTGAGAAGGGAAGAAGACTGCATGTCGGTATGCGCCTGTTTTCTCAGCAGCTATGTGACTTGGGAGGATGAAGGTTGAAGGACACCGAGGATCATCACAATGACAGTTGTGCTGTGCTAGCAGGAAGTGATGTCACAGGTCAGTGATGAGAATGTGGTAATGGGACTTTGAGGGCGCTAACCCCATAACCCTGCTGGATAAGCATAGAGAGCAGAAAAAAATCATTTCAGCTTGAATGTTGTGAATGACAGATGCCCCAGTAGAATATCAATCACTTCCTGCACTCCACTTTGCCCAACTCTCCTTCTCTTTTTTAACATAATTTAGGTGACCAGCAGGACCACATGTACAAATGTCTGTTTTAACGTTAGTCTTTTCCAACAAGACATGATGTATCTAATGGAACTCAATAGTCACTAATTAACTCACATGTTCAGGTTTAGGAAAGCTGGAGTTACACTTACGAGCAGAAAGATCAAACTTGTGCTTCACACTAAACCCGTTTCTTCACATGAACTGCAGACTTTATCTAGAAAATCAAGTCAAGGGTGGAACTTCAGGTTGCAGCTGTAGCATGACCATTAAGGAAGTTGAGCTTCCAAATACGGTATTTCCATGAACTCACAGGGCCATAGATGATGAAGACCAATAAAAAATCTTTGTGTACATGAATAGTGCAACAGAGGTTTGGTCTGCAAGCTGCAGCTAAACCACTCTCCACTCAATTATTGCCCAGTTTAATAATAATAATACCGTATACTTTTCAAGGTACCCAAAGACGCTTTACAGAGTATAGTCCTGGACAGAGAAGCAAAATGTCTCTGTCCGTGCTCTCCACATATGTACATGTAATGATTTTCATTAATTAGTTACACAGAGAGACAGACAACCATTCACACTCACATTTACTTCTATGGGCAATTTAAGGGTCAGGGTCACCAATTCACCTGGATTTGATTGCATGTTTTTGGACTGTGGGAGGAAGATGGAGTTCCCTGGAGAACCCACATAGACACGGGGAGAACGTGGACAGAAAATCCGGCAAAGGTGGATTTGAACCTGCTAGGATTCAAGTAATAGCAGTCCCTTCAAAAGATCCTTAAATTCCTGAAATGTGCAACAAATGAACATCTATGTCGTGCCAATCAAAATAAAAATAAAACTGGTTTAATCTACATATTATTGAAATCACTTAGAGTAAGAAAATAGCATGTTCTATTTGCACCTGTTGTAAAATCCAACAATGGAATGACTCAGTTTGGACGTTTCATCCACACTCACCTTGCTGGAGTGCGACCCTAGGGTGATACCTAGACATTTTTAAAAACTTGTTGAGCGGGAGCGCACAAATCAAAAAGCTGACATTACCATCATCATGACAGGGGAACACAAAGGACGTTGGATTCGGATGAACCTAACAGCTGCAGTTTAAATGTGTAAATCATAGAGAATGGACTTATGAACTTTTTACCGTTTGGTGTTCACAGTACACCTATTTTATACATAACATATTAAAATTGCAAATACCTAATCAGACTGTTCGTATTCAGCGTTCAACCACTGGCAGCATGGATTACTATTTCTTTGTATGTGTATACCATTTTGTTGGCTCTTTGTGATTGGGACACTGTAAAAAAACCAATCTTCTCCACCTCCACCTCATCAACAGGCACTGGAACAGAAACACACACACACACACACACACATGCATACATGCATCCCTCCGAGGGAGACCGCAGACATGGGGTTGCATTTTATTTTAGCTGCTGTGCTTTTTCTACACAGCTCCCACTATTGTTACTACAAATGATGAAAAAGGATCAAAATGGACAGCACTGCAGTGTCTGCTGCTTCACTACCCCACAGACAAAGACAAGAAAATTAGGAAAGTGGAAGTAGCAGAATAATGGCTTTGAGTCGCAGCGTGAACAATGGCTTGAGCCTCCTAATGGTTCAGGGGAACAGTGCTGTGGTTATTTCTGCAAGGATACGTCTCTCCATTCCAGGACATGGAATTTAGAGAAAAGAAAGACAAATATTGCATCATCAATTGAATGTTTGATAGATTTAATGCGTGGAGAAACCTTTGGAACATCTTCTGGGACAGAAAGTGATAGTTTTCTCTCAGTTTACTGATTACAATCTGATAAACATTGGGAAAAAAACACACCCATCATCGATTGGAAGTAAAACAGATCAATAAGGCACCACCAGTAAACATGTCAGAGAGACTAACACAGATGCTAATACTAAAGTAAACAATTAACAACAAATATCTAAAACCTTTGGTCTGGTCAAGTCATCAGAGGAGCCTTCACACAGCTGATTCTGAATCATTCTATTGACGTAGCATTTGCTGCGGATTTTTAAGGATATAATTATAAAAACATTAAATGTAGGACCAGGGAGGTTGCAGAGAAGAAGGGACAACAGGTGAATCAATGCTGTAATTTCCAGCTCCAGAATTTTCTCAAACAAAGCTTCTCAGAACCACTTGTTAAAATCAAAACGTAACAAAATAGGATAGGAAAAAATGAACATTTTCATAACAAATAAAAATGAATTTATTGAATTAAATTGTATTAATTCAACGTAGTCATCATATATCTTTCCCTGATCAGCAGTGTTGGTCTCCAGTAGCCAGCAGGTCAGACTATGGGTGAAACTTGCTCTCTGAGATCCTTAACAAAAATAAATATTAAAAACCTTTATTATTGCGGTTCAAAGCATGTTCCTACAATTATGTTTGCGTTTACCTGTGATTCACGTTAGGTTACAAGAATTCCACCTTTGAAAACCAGAAACAGTATATTACGTTGGCCGAGTAGATCGGGCTACGTCAACAAAGATATTAATACATATCAATCAACTTAGACCTTGGGTAGTCACGGGGGACATTTGGTGGAGGACTGAATCTGCTGGGGTCAGGGGCAAGTACTTCAAGCAAGTATTTCACGTGAGGTAAGAAGGTAAGAAGGCTATATGAGACACTCAGTCAAGATCAAAATCCCTGAGAATTGGGTAAGGCACCCAGTCCACCTCTAAAGCTCTGCTAGGAATGGGATGCGCAGGACCGAAGCCACGGGCTTCACCCTTGAGCTCCAGGAAGAGAATTTGGTCTACAAAGAGCGGCGGTGATATGGACCTCAGCTTGATTAAATGGTCACTGAGTTGGAAAGCCACTCTGATCTGATCTGTGACCTCGCACCGCCCTGAAGAAATCTTTCTTAAAGAAATGATTAAATGAAAGCACCTTCAAAAGGAGCCAAGAGGGGCTGCCGTGAAGTAGATGGACATTTGGGAGGGTGCAGGGTCTTCACTTAGCACAAACAATGGAGGAGGAGGAAATAGGTTTTGAGAGAAAGGTGGGAGAGGGCTCAGTCCAAATAACCACCTGCTTTGAACTGAAAATGAAAGAAAGAAAGAAAGAAAGAAAGAAAGAAGAGGAGAAACTGTGTGTACGTGAGAGGGAAAGACAGCGAGTAGATCATGCAGTGACAGTGGGCAGCCTGGGCAGGACGACAGCCCTGAGAACAAGAACGTGGCGAGCAGCATCTCGAGAAGCTATGATTCCCAACACATTTTCCATAAATCCTGCCAAGACATTATGAATCGATTCAGGTTATGACTCTGGTGACAAAACGTATCTGAGATTGACTTAAAGACAGCAGAGTTTTTAAAATATTATAAAAAAACGGATTACAGATGATTAATTCCACAATTTTACAACAGCAAACGAAAAAGCTAAAAAAAAAGGAAAAATCTGAATCAAACTACCAAGATATGAAAAGATAGTAAATATCAAAGGATAACAGATTGACAGCAAAAGGACAAATTCACATTATTACACATGTGAAGTATTGATATTTGACAGTATGGTATCATTATTTTGATGTGTGTGGTCTGTTGAATAGCGTTTAGCATAACAGAATTCATCAGACTCTAAAAATAATAATAATAAATTAGACTTATATATTGCCTTTCTATGAACCCAAGGATAATTAACAAAGAGTGTAGTCATACTCAGTAGTCAGTCACATTTAAAGGAGGGATGTGTTGAGGGGACATTGCGTTCGTAGGCCTTCAAGAATAGGTGATGCTTGAGGAGTTTTCTGAAAATGTCCAATGTTGCCGAATTCCTGATTTCAGTGGGGAGAGATTGACTTTGAGTAGTTGATACTGTTGCCCCAGAACACCACTCCACAGAAAAACTCAGATGCCACCACAGAGTTCTGATATATCTTCAGGCACTCCAAAAGACCTTGACATATATTCTTTCATGAAAAATCCATCTGTACTGTCAGTCTAGTATTATTAATTAGTCAGGTAAACATACAGATACTTGTAGGATTTCACCATCTTGATGCTAATGGATGTTACTGGTGGAGGGATGCAAGTGTTTGCACCTGTGGAAGTCCTCCACCAGCTCTTAGTTGTGGCACTGTTGATTTGGAGGCGTTAACACTAGAACCAGTCCAGAAAGTCTTGGGACATTTTTTTGTATTCACTGTCATTCCCATCTTTGAAGAGGAAGACAATTGAAGAATTGAGAACTTTTGCACATGTCAGTTAACTGAGCAGTGCAAGTTTGTAGTGTAGAAGGTGAGGAGGAAAGAGGGTCCCTGTGCTGCAGGCAACCATGTTGGACTCACAGCCCTGTATTGGGATTGTATTGTATTGTAGTTTGATGGTGAGAAAATCCAGGATCAATACAGTGTGATAGTGGTAGTGATGGTCTCTGCAGGAGGAGGATTAGAGTTGTATTCACCCCAATACCAGGTTGATAGACAAAGTGAAGCAGGTCCATCAAATGGCTCACAAGGGGGCCAAGATATATGAGAAGCAGTCTCTCCAGGGTCTTCATTAGGTGAAATATAAGAGCAATTGACCCATAGTTGTTGAGCGCCCTGGATGCAAAGTCTTTGATATAGGTACCATGCAGGATGTTTTCAACAGGTGTTCCTCTCCCAACAGGTTCAGTCTAAGGTTGAAAATATGCGCAACTGTTCTGCTCAGTTGGTCTCAACAGGACTTGGGAAGTCTTGAGTTGATGCCAACCAGAAAGGCCTCTGCATTAAGCTTGATCCCTTATTTGGGTTCGCACTGAACACGACATGAATTACATATCACAGTACTTGCTCTATTTGCACCGCTTCACCCCACAAATATCATCTTGGATAAATGTGTTACTTGGCACACAAATATTTGACGCTGTCTTCCGGGAACCATTCATATATTTCTTTCAATGATTTCACTCAATTATAAAACATGACCAGAGTAAAACTAACCTCTTCTATATATTTGTTGTGGTAGTCACTGATTTGTCTTATAACCAAATGTCACCGTGTCTGAGTTACCAGCATTATCAGGAAGTGGACACAGAGAGCTCCGATAAACTTTCCCCAGTTAAGCATCAACGTCCTGATTTTCAGACATGTGACCTTTGGAGAATCCCAACACGTATAGGAATTTGTGTCATAGCTCAATGCAAATTTTGCCATGGTTAAAACATTTAAACTTTGCCTGGGTAACGCTAAGTTGCATATTTTGTGTTGTGCCATTCGCATCGCACATCACACCCAATTCTACTTGTGACTTTGCATTGACTTGGCATCTAATCATTGCACGCAAAAACATTCCTTGTGAATGCAGAGTAAGACCTATTTCACTTCCTGTGTCTTGTGAAGGATGGATTGGACCAGGTGGCTTGGGGCTTAGTGAAGTGTTACAAGGGTTGAAGTAGAGCATTATACAGGATTTGTAGGTAATGGGGTTGCAGCGGTGAAGACTGGACTGGGGGAGGAGCAGATGACTGATCAAACCTGTTAAGAAAAGGTTCAAATAGTCACCCACTTTCTGTCACCCACAAACTGGGAGTGGCACACACTCCACTTAGATTAAGCTGCAGCTGATCCTGTATCTAACTCCTGTGGCAGTTTACTCCAGCCTTAATCTTCATCCTCTGCTCGAAACCCTTTTTTGTTCGAGGAGAGCCATGATTTCCATGTTTGTTCTTTAAAAACAGTGCTCACTTCCTGAGTGTATGGAATTTCTATATAGAAGTTGATAAAGTCAGAGTATGAGATTGCCACAACACCCCCAGTGAGCGTGAAAAATCTCATCCATATCTCATGCACACAAACACACACACAAACACACTGCACAATATTCATAGAAATCTAACCAAATTATTCTGTCTCATTGTTCTGCAAAGATTGAGACATTTTTAACAGAGTCATAGGATCCTAATCAGAATTTGTATAATAAGACAGACATATTTTGATGCAATAGGGCAGAAGAAAGGAGGGGCCAATGAATTCAGACAGAGTACAGAGACATTGCTGCCTCTTAACCAAAGATATTTAAATTATGTCTCCAAAAAAAGGAACAAACTTTGAAAATCAAGGCGGAAAGCGGTAACAGACGCAAAACCATCATTTACATAGCACTGCTTCCGCCATGTTTGCACTTGTAGTCATTAACACTATTATTCTGAGTAGATTACCCGCAAACCACCCGCAAATCAAAGGTGCAATTTTTAAAACTGCACCCGCAAATTAGCACTCGCTATTTGGGATTGTAGTTAATCAGGCCCTGAGTTTTTGAATAAAAAAACAAAAAAAATTGTCAACTTCAAAACATTTTGTCCCTTAAATGTTTCACGAAGAATTTTTGGATCTCATGATAAACCATCCTCATTTTTCATGTTAAAATATGTAGAAATTGTCATGGCCTAGACTGGATTTGGGTGAATGGAGAGACCGAAGAGGAGCAGTAGAAAAACTAACTGAGTGAGTTTCAAGGGTTTTCTCCCTGAGGTTGCACCTCTGAGGATATCTGTGAAGCTTTGTTGAAAATTAGGCATCTTCCCTCTACTCCCATTTCACATGAAACTGGTAGCGTATTTAACTATTCGTTTCTATTTAAGTGAGAAAGACTGGCAGGTATTTTTGAAAGTTCCATGACATTTGCAGTGAAACGGAAAGCATCCTTTTCAGTACATTCAGTTTGGTAGTGTGGTGAGAAAATGCTACACAGTCAAAATGCATGACTATGTATATATTATATGAAGGGAAGTATGTGACTATAGTCACAGCCAGGAAGTTGACGCTGTTACATTGTTTCTCAGCTTATCGCCTCATTGCCATTTAATAAAGGGTGTATTTAAATTTTTATCTATCTCTGCATTTCCCATTATATTAAACCATCACACTAAAAACGGACAAGTCACGATGAAAGCACACAAGACTGGCTTATATAAAAATTGTTTTAGCAAGGATTTTCCTCAATTAGACATATCAGATATGCTTTTATTCTTATCAATACAGTTGTCCATGCAAGCAACATAACAACTTGTGTTTTTAAGTCTTAGATGTAATTTGTTTTATTCCATAAATGAAGGCGTAGTGATTTTTGGTCATCTCTTAATACTGCCACAGCATTAAGTTACACTATACAACACTGAGCCAGAAATAATTTTGTGGAGTTTAGACCCTGACTGAAGCTGTTCTAGTCCCACTCTAAAATAACATCCATCCTGATCCTAGTGGAGGAGCTAGAGACCATGAAGTTGGGGAAGAGGGATATGATGTTGAAGGATATGATGTCCATGACGAGTGTGAAAGTTAAGTAGGAGAGGAATGGCTTCAAGGGAAGAGGGAAGGTGACTTTGTTGGCACAGTAGAAGGCTGACACAAGAAGGGCTTTGCTTCAGAAGGCCACAGAAGTCTCATGCTAACAGCATCCATATACAACTTTAGCAGCACTTTCTGTCTGTCTCTGTGCATGTTGGTCTGTCTGGAGCCTGTTCTGGGCCAGCTAACAGCCAGATATCATTATCTCCTTGACCCAGGGCAGAGTAATCTCTCTTTCTGCTCTTGCTTTATTGAGTTGGATAAATATAATATGTGACTCACAGCCATTATCTACTACAGAACAGCCCTATTTATCCAGCAGGCAGGAGCCTTTGGCGCATTCAAACTGGCCGCTCTCTCTCTCGCTCTCCCTCTCTGTATCTCTCTCTCACTCTCTCTCTCACTCTCTGTCTTTCTCTATCTCTCTCTTCTTCCCTCCCCTCTCTTTCTCTGTTTTAGCAATAACTACACTCAAGTGATGGAACCCTTTGAATGATCATTCATTGAATTTGAACCAAAGGAGAAATTAAAGTTATGAATTAAATTATTAATGTAGGAAAACTGAAAAAATAAAAATGTAAAAGAACATTAGAAAGTGAGTTATAAATTAAATGTATTATTGTTATTATTGTTAATATGCAGTTTGAAGAAAAAAAAGACAGGTCAGAAATAACACCATGGTATGTGGCGCTTTAAAGGCATTACAAGTAGACCTTGAAGACAAATGGGGAGAAAATACCTCATAATGAATTACAGTATGTTTACATTTAAATCAGCCGATGATTGACAGTAGGTATTATGACTTTAGACCATCTGAAAATAAAACGACTGTAGAAGTTAAGGTCACCTCCTGTTTCCAACCAAAAGTCAATGTAGTTTATGTTGAACAATTTTTTAATTGTTTGCCTTTCCATTCCCATATTCCACTCAACATTTTAAGGCTTTAACATTACCAAACCATGTCATTAGTGCGTAAATTCAAGGATTTGTACTAGCTTTGCTAGCTGAACTTCCTCCAGCTAAAAGGGGCATCAAAGTAAAACAAAAAGTTAGTCTTTGTCATTCTGGCATGCAATTACAAAAAAAGTTAATTAATAATATACAATTGTATCAATCATATATTGTTTATTAGATTTAGATTGCTTTCAGACAAAGTGAGGTTTTTTGCCGGGAAATCTTTGCTAAAGACAGCTTGTTGCCCCCTAGCATAACATAAGATTCTGAATATCTGGAAGATGCAGGAACACAGAGAGAGAGGAGAGGGGTGAGGGCAAGGCTATCCTCTCTTGTCTCAGTCTCTCTGAGGGGCTGACAGGTAGAGAAATAGATCACTGGTCCATGACAGCTCAGTATGACCCCACGCTTTCATACTGTGTGCTGCCTGTGGAATAAGCTCCCTCATGCACGTCACAGCCAGCGCATTCCCAGCTCTGCCTAACTGCAAATCCTCTGTTCTCTCCTGATAGATTCACATACATTTTACCACTGACCTCCAGGCATCGTCCTTAACTGCTGTTAATGTTAATGAGAGGATATTACATGAAGAGTTATTTCAGCAGCTTAATCACTGGATAAGCACAGCTTTTGTGAAAAAGATGTTTGTTGGTCATGTGAAGGACTGGTCCTGCCTTCTACCAAATTTATGTTGGGACAGGCTCCAGTCCAACCATCCCAGTGTCCTTGAACTGGAATAAGCAGGTCAAGACCATAAATTAATAATTATTTTAGGTGATCATGGAGGGCAGGGGGCAGAGACAGGAGACCAGGATTTGGCAGTATGCTGTAACTGCCAAAACAGGAACACGGAATAAACATGGACCACAAACTCTCTTTACTCTTCTCCTCTGCTGCCTCCTCTGTCCTTTATTCTCCTCGATTCTCACCTCATATATTCTCTCAGATTTTATGCCCTTGTCTTTCTTTATTTCTCCTCTGGTGTCTATTCTCATCTTGTATGCTCTGCGATGCTTTTCAATGGTCTGTGTGTGTCCCCATCTCCTCATATCCGTCCGCTTCTCTCACAATGTGACTAACGGTAGCTGCGAGCTGAAACAAGCTATTGTGAATTTGGATAAAAACAATGCCATTGTTTTAATTCAAGTGAAAATAAATGACAATATATAATGTTTTGTAAGTTATACATTCTAAGAAATTGACTCAGTTACCTGAAGTAAAAAAAAAGTAAAGATAAACAGAGGAGGAGCAAACCATTACTGCTCAGCATTTGCTGAAGCAGTCAGCAAGATGGTGACAGGTCTATTTCTCCAACATTACTGTGAGAGGCAGGAAGTACGGAGGACATCTAATTACCCAATACTGTCAAGCAAAATAAAATTCTTGATAAGCCCGGTGACAATAAAGCTTGGTGTGTGTGTTTGATGTTATCCATTGCGTATGTATGTGTTTATGTGTAGCTCACACGTTGATTGTTTCACTCGGACGGTGTGTGTTGCAGCACCAGTGGCTCAATGTGTCTGTTGATGGAGGGTCTGTCTTTCTCTGTCTCTTAGCCTGAATCTACGGAGCAGCAGCGCCATCAGACAGCGGCGGGAGTCGACTTGATGACTAATGTGCTCACTGGAAAAAAATTTATGATTCTGCTGGCCAAGGTTAATGGACATGTAACACACAGAAATGATTTGTTTAAGAGGAAATGACCGCAATTTATATTTGGTCATCTCTTCGACACTGTCCCATAATCCAATACCAAATGAAAAGAAGGCACACTGGTGAACATACACACTAAAAGCATACGCTCATATGGTTCATGTTCACACATTTCAGTTATGTCCAGTAATTTCGTTCCACTGCTATTCAATGAAAGATGTGTATGCAGTTTTGCTGCCATCAATTAATTCCGTTATTCATTTAAATTCACCTAATCCACAGATTTTTCTTTTGCCGTATTCAAATACCATAAACACAATACATTGTGAGGGTTTACACACACACAAACGCTGAAATACTTTGGAGAAGACTTTGTGAAAAATTAGGACTTAGTAGTAACCAGTGGGGCGGCTGTGGGAGGGGGGGTTGACGGGGGACAGAAAGGAGAGGACACCAAAAATGAATCGGGAGATTTTCAAATAAATTCTGCTCCAAGTGAAGTTAGCCATAAAGCACATAACTGTTTCATGCGTTTCAGAAGGTTCTTTTTCTAAGTTGAATTTTAGAAAAAGAACCTCATGACAGTCAGCCAACCAGGCTACTAAATCAGTCTGGGGTAAAAACACATAGCTAATAAGTGACAGTTAGGAGTAGTCCCTAAGAAGAAGCTGCAATTATCAACAATGAGCTCAGATGAGTTAATGCAGAATTATTTCTGTCAAGAGTCAAACCCATTCTCACCATATCAAATGAAATGTCTTCAAACCATTCACACAGTTAGTGCAGCAGTGATAAAGTGGAATCAAACATTGTGGTCTTTATCAGCTAAGCACAACTAAGTTGGCTGTTCCCCCAGTCAGGCTAAACTGTGTACAGATAAGCAGGTTGTACACAAGATGATCACGTGAATGATTTACAGTTTAAAATATGGCCTTAACGAGGCTATGCATTCAATAGTCCATAAATGCTGTGAGATAAGAGGAAGCATCTGGGCAATTCTTAAGTTTATTCATTTGGATGGATGGATGACATTAGCCTAAAAACACAAGTTGCATACATTTCATTTTGTGCAGTAATGCATGGGAATCAGATTAAATGTCGCAGTGCAAAGAATAAATCACAAAAACCTGGAGGAGTTTAAAATAATCATGAAATATTTAAAAGTAATTTTTGACAATGTTCAATAATAATAATAATAATAATATGATAATACATTTAATTTATAATGCACTTTACAAATTATGTGTTATTTAACTGCAATGATGCAGATAACCATTAAGCCATAGGCATGTTGATTGTTGAAACAAGACATTTTTCAAGGGATTTGTAGCAGAGATCTTTTCTATTCATCAAACTCTAATGCACTCCTTCTATGTCCCGAGGTATCTCATCCACTGACAATCTTTTCCGAACACCTGACTTGAAATAACCTTACAAGTGAGTTGAGACAAAAGTACCTCCATAAAGGTAAATTCAGGCTCATACGGACAGATCAACTAATTTCAGACAGGTTCAGGTAATAATAATAATAATAATAATACATTTAATTTATAATGCACTTTACATTTGGATCAAATCTCAAAGTGCTACAAAGTAAAAGCAGATAAAAGCATCAATAAAAAAATAAAATAATAACTATATAAAAGCCTTACCAAAAAGCAGCAATGTTAATTAAGGTTATAGGTTCTGCTAAAAAGG